>VIAB01018599.1:24306-40972 GCA_009801035.1 Oophaga pumilio | reverse complement strand
ATGTAAACTTTTGACCTTGCAGTAAGTAATAAAAATGCCTTAAAGCATTCTCTCCCTCTCATTATTCTGTTATTTGGCAAATATTAATAATTATGGTAAGCCTAATTGACCTAAAACGGGAAAGGTTTGTTCTGATTTCATGTCAGATATTGAGAAAAACATGCATATGTGTCTTTTTATATAGTGCATGTAAATCTCTAGTTTCAACTGTATATATATTTTCTATATGTTGGAATTGGAGGTGTATATACTGTACGCTCACCGTGAGTCCACCAATAACTTGCCTAGTAGTGATGACAGCCACGGCCTCATCCATCACTCATCGTTCAATTGTGTAACTGTCCTGACAGTTGGAGGTAGCGGAGTGTCATCCTTGGCAAATTGGTGGCATCAGTGGGATCTGTGTGATCTCCCTGTTGTTATCCTTCTCAATTGGTGACAGTGGAGTTCTGATTTGTGAGCATATGGCAGTGGCGGGGTAGATATCTGCGGGATCTCCCAGCTGTTCCCTGACTGTGCGCAATGTGAAAGCACCGTAAGCAAACATCCCCTCCATGAGTTGGTAGGTTGTGAGTAGTTTCTCTTCAGTATTTTGCATTTTTGTTGCTTCCGCCTTTATCAAAGAGGCTGCTTCATCCTGTTACTACATTAATTTCTGTGACCTAATATTGCCTTTAGCCATGAGGCAAGGAACAAGGCCTAGCACCTGAATAGAGACAGCTGAGTAATATGTCCATAAATGCAATATTATTTCTCCCATATAGTCTACAATGTGCCCCAAAATAGAAACAATGAACAATACAGCTTTGAAATAGGGGAGAGAAGAAGTAAAATAAAAAAGGGTTGATAAATCCAGAATTTAGTAGAAATTTGATCCTCCTTGGAGTCAAGAAAACCATCTAACGTAATAAATTCATGTTATATTGTGTTATTATAACCCTCTATCATCAAGTGTGGTATAAAAAAACTGTCAGGGTGTTAGAGAGCAGGAGAAGCTGATCAGATTGATAGACATTTTGAGGGGAAAAAGTTTCAGTAAAACTTGCATTTCATTCCTTGAAATCCCAGGTGTTTGTATAATTATAATTATAAGTCCAGTGGGCGGTCCCAAGCAGTGATTGACAGTCTTCCCTGTATGACTGTGCGTGCAGAGACAAGTGTCAATCACTGAATAGGACCGCCCACTGGACTTGTAGACATACAGTCACCAGAGTTTTCAATAAATAAAATACAAGTTATGCTGAATCTTCTCCAACACAGCTATATATCATTCTTCTCAGCTTTTTCTCCTCTATATTGTGCTGTCCACAGATCAGACAGAATGCATAATGGACAGTTTCTTTTTAAGATGTGAGATAGATGTACATTGTGAGATACTTTTTATATGGTTACGCGGTGCAGTTAGCATAATTAAGTCATTGTGCCTCAACGTCAACTCCATACAGTGTATTGCTGCTGCCCCACTACATAGAATCAGCACTTTATAGGCCCCTATTGCTACCACCATCTCGTCACCCTACCCCTTCCATAATTATACCAAGTTACACCAATGGATACCAACTAGGGGCAAACCTAAACTTCATTGGGCTCTAGAGTAAAGTCAAGAATGGATTTCCTATCCCTATATGGTGATATAAATGACAGTATAATAGTATAGACAGCAATATAACTACATTTACAAGAGCAGCAGATGATAAGTGAGAAGTGGCATATTCAGATGCTGGATAGCAGGTTGCCACCATTGTGACTTTCTCTACGTAAAAGGAAGACGTTCCTGCTCCCCAGTGCCCCCTCCCTGGGTTTGAGCCCCGTAGTAGTTGCTGTGGCATATATGACTATAGTCCCAACACAATGACAACTGTGAAAGGATTGGGCATCCTTGGTCTATGCCATTTACAATGATTGCCTCCAAGGCTATTAATGTTTGTTCCAGCGCTGTACAATAAAACTAATCATTGCAATGCACGCACATCTTATTCTACCTCCATCATCTCTTTTCTTTGTGATCATTATCCATTAAACCTTTACATTGCAGCAATGCCGCCCACCATCTGTTAGTGATGCCAATAGTGTACAGAGTATGATACAAAGAAACTATAATTTATACGAACATTTACCGAGAGAACAAACCATGTACATTGAGCTTTTTTTTTAGCGCACAATGGCTGATGCTCTTCATCGTATAACTGTAGCATGTGATCCACTTAGTGGAAAGATGGAGATGGACGTGACTGCTTTCTGCGAACAACCGTAATTCCTGCTGCACCTGAGAAGCAGAATAGACATCAGGTTGGCCCGCACAAAAGCGTGGAAGCGATGTCAGCCGTGCCCCACACATTACAGACTTTTCATTAGATGTATGAGACACAGGATTGAGATGATAACAGCATGAATGGTGCCGCAGCTCGATGGATGAATTAAAATGGAAATTGTGTTCTAATGCTGGGTACGTGTTGGCGACAGGCGGCGTGCCGGGGTTATTTATCAAAGTCTCCCAGCTGCGCAGGACAGGGAAAAACACACATCCAAGGCTACTTCTATCACATACCAAAAGTACAATAAAACAGCGAGATTGCTTCTCCGATAAATCCGAAGCCCCTATTGGACAGGCTTGAAGTATACCGATAGAAATACAAAAATGTCTCCATGAATAATTATCAACCTGAGCGTCCAGGAAGGAGTTAAAGAGCATTGCACTTGACAATGATAATGTTCTGTCCTAGTACACAGCACTGTACATAAAGCGATACGGACAAGAGAATAATCAATAAGACGGAGAGTGAATCTCAGCCATCAGCCTGTAAGTGGACCTGTGTGCTGAACAGTACATTCTCACATAAAAATCCAATTTTCACATCCAGACAGATTTATTTTCCATGGATCACTGATAATGTGAAAAAAAAGAAACCCTGACACAAAACATCAAGAATGATGACTTTTTGTTTTCCTTTGTTTGTGTGCTTCAGGTTGCTTTGGGAAAAGGTTTTTGATATGTGAAAATGAAATGTTTTGGGGATATGTATGGACATGATGGAATTTGTTTCAAAGAACAAGATGGACGTCAGTTCTGTTCAGTGTATGTGCACAGCCATATACAGCGGTGTAGCTACAGAGGGGGTAGGGGGATGAGATGGTTGTAACAAAAGGGTCCTATAAACAGCTGATTCTATGTAGGAGGGCAGCAGCAACATACTACAGTATACAGTATATGTAGTTGTGGAGGAGGCACCATGACTTTATTATGCTAACTGCGCCGTGTAACCATATCGAAGTATCTCACTATGTACGTCTGTCTCTACACTTAGAGGGAACCTGTCCATCATACATGCAGTCTGATCTATAGAGAGGAGAAGCTGAGAAGAATGATTTAAATAATTATAAGTATAAATAAGTGTAATATGTATTTTAATCATTAAAATCCCTAGTATATGCACATGAATCCAATGGTCGGTCCTACTTAGTGATTGACATCTATCTTTGCATGTACAGTCATACATGGATGACTGTCCATTACTGAGTACGTCCGCCCCCTGCACTCATATGTATGCAAACACCTGGCATTTCAATGGATAAAATGCAAGTTTGACTGAAACGTTTTCCACAAAAAAGTTCAGCAAAGTCTTTCATTCTGATCAGCTCCTATTTCCTTATGATATTTTGCCTGCAGATCAGATACCGATATCAACATGACAGGTTCACTTAAAATCAATACTTGATCACAGCCTTAATAATAAGACAGTAGAACATGAAGATGTCACGCATTATGTGGTCTTTTTGACACCCAGGCAGAACCATTTTCTATTACATTCTGAGTTTATCAACACATTTTCATTTTTTAATTTCCCTTTCTTCGCCCTTATTTCCAAGTGCTGTGTGAGGGCTTATAGTTATGGGAGTGAGCTGTAATTTTTCTTTAGAACTATTTGGGGCACATCGAACTTTTTACCAAGTTTACTATATGGGATAAATAATTTTAAATTTATGGACATGTTACTCAACTGTCCTGGCTCAAGAGCTTAAGGGGAAAAAAACCCTTAAGTGAATTAAAGGGAATCTGTCACCCTAAATTGGCGGGATATATGATGGCAGTCAGGTCAGATGGGCGGTGTTTTGGGTACTTGCCTTAACATGTTGTTCGCCGCTGTCTCCATTATTTCTGGGAATTGTAGTTGTTGTCCTCCCTATAACGCGCCTGCGCATTGCAATCTTGAATTGCGCACGCGCAGTATGCTTTGCCCGCAGATTGCAATGCGCAGGCGCGTTATATGGAGGACAACGACTACAATTCCCAGAAATAATGGAGACAGCGACGAACAACATGTTAAGGCAAGTACCCAAAACACCGCCCATCTGACCTGACTACCATCATTTAAATATCCCGCCAATTTAGGGTGACAGATTCCCTTTAAGATAGGTTAACATTACAAAAGCCATTAACTGATCTCAAGTTAGGCTTCATATTACTATTTTCTGCAATGAGATATCCTAGTGCTGTTGTATTTGTATTCCATTAACCAGGACTACTGTGACAAATAGAAGCTGCACTGTTGATTTAGAATCATTCAGCAACTATAGGGGTTAAAATGGATATAGCAGACAGGGAGTGGTAAGGCTCAGTTCACATTTGGTTATATGTGCACAGCGTATCATCTGCATATGCAAACGCATGCAAAAACGCATGCAAGCGCATGCTTACGCAGCATTTTTATCCCCATCATCTTACACATGACGCAAAAAAGCCAAGTTTGTATGCGTTTTTGCATGCGTTTGCGGCGTTTATGCGCATGCGTTCGATATATCCAGGTGCTGTAATCAGTTCCTGGACATGCGCAGTCAGAAGTCTGCATGCTCATCGAACGCATCCATGCGCATGTCATTGTGTATCAATGCGTTCCTTTAGAAAGTAATGCATTTTTTTGACTCACTCATCCGCATGCGCATGACTGAACATATTTTACGGATGTTTGACGCTTCAAAAAATGCAACATGTTGCGTTTGCCAGACACCGCGAAACGACGCATGCGTACGCATGTCCCTGCGTACACCATGTTAAAGATATGTATGCATGACACATGCTGATCTATGCGACTCAAACGCTGCGCGTACAGATGCAAATGTGAAAGCAGCCTTAGCTCAGCCCTAGGAGATACTTGGAAAGTTGTTATTGTGTACAGGCCATCCAAGAGTAAAGGTACTGTCACACTAAACGAGATCGCTAACAAGATCGCTAATGCGTCACCGATTTTATGACGCAGTAGCGATCTCGTTAGCGATGCAGCTGTGTGTGACATGTAGCAGCGATGTGGCACCTGCTGCGATGTCGCTGATCGCTCAAGAACGTTCTGAGCCATTTTTTGGTCGTTGGTGTCTCGCTGGTGAGCCTGAATCGCTGAGTGTGACACCCTTTATGAATGACTTCACCAGCGTCGCAGGTGGGACTAGGTTTTCCCAACGACCGCAGAGGTCGTTATACAGATCGCTGATGAGTTGTGTTTGGAATCTAACTAGCGATCACATAGCGATCGCACCAGCGATCTCGCCAGGTCATGTCGTTGTCGTGATCGCTGGTGCGATCGCTAAGTGTGACAGTGCCTTTAGGTGTGTGTTAGAGAGTCTCCAGTCAGACTGAAATAAGACAAGCTGTATAGACCAGTTTTCCTGGGAAGCGATTGCTGTAATCATAGAAGCAGTCAGGACAGCCAGAAGCATCTTTATTACCTCAAGATAGAAGAGCTACAGCATTGGACTCATCCCCCTCCTCCCACCTCACTGCATGAGCAAGATACAGTTCTGCTTAGGTTAACACACTGTGTGTATGAAAAGAAGTTATCTGTGAAGAGACTTTCATATATGTAGATGAAGCATTACATGAAGAGAAGTGATTCTGTCGGATGAGAAGAAGCTTGAATAAAACCCCTATGATCAACTTCAGCTCAGAACTGTGTCATAGCTGTGTGCCTGTAAACCGTCATGCAAAGTTTCCCCAGGATTCCACAAAAAACTCATGTTTCCTTTGTATCGCCTTCTTATAATGGGCGTACATGCAACACTACATCAGTATATGGTCCAATCAAGTTCCAAGATTACTCATTGTTCTTGGCACCAGGCTTATTGTGGCCAACAGGGGAATAGTTAAATTCCCCTATAGGCACCTGTTCAGGAGTAGTCCCAAACCAGCTCCCACCCCATAAATACGCAGTGCTTACCACAGTACTGTTGATGTACAATATACATCTACTGCGTTACAAACATCAGCACTGATATAGATGCCACCCCTGGTATCCTAACTTCTCAGGTGGATGGGGGTTCAACAATTCCACCCCACGGCATTCTCCATGTACTTCAGTGGAGATGTGGCTGCGCACACAACACTGGCATATTTTCATTCAAATATATGGAGAGTGTGTTTGCTGTAATTTTGCGCACAAGGATCAGCCGTTATTTGCATATAGCTGGAGAGTGGGCCTCAGAATCAATGTTAGGTGTGACCTGGTACCTACCCCAGTCTGACATTGCTCAGCATTGTACACATCACCTTCAAATTAATTCATCACAGAAAGTTACTTTCCAGTTTGCTTATATATTTCTGTTATTTCTGTGTGAACCTCACTCTGCAAGTCAGAATAATTTGCCATTACTTCACTTCTACTCTGTGTGAGGCAGTGAGGGGAATCATATATGAAGGATGTTATGTGTCCCCCAGGATGTGCTTAAAAGCATACCAAACCCGCTGGAGTGCATTTTAATTACAGCCACAGCTGTGGTTACAATGAAAAATAAAAGAGAGTGTGGACTTGGTCGAAATATTTGACCAAGTCAGATTTAGGAAAACCTGACATGGGCTTTTATTTTTGGAGAGATCTGCAGGATGGTAGTAGGGTGGATTTCTCCCTCTACTTCAGGTCTTGGGAGTGGCCCATGTCCAAAATTCACATTTAAACTTTGAGTTAAGGTTTGGGTGTGTCAGTGTTTTTTTTGGAAGCATCAGAGCAGGAGGCTGTATGCAGGACAAGTCTGTGTGAGAATGAAAACAGAGCAAAAGAAAGCAAAGGTTCTGATGCACCCACGATTGATACGGTGGTGCAGTCACCCACAGCAACGAACTGATATGGACGTTCCGTCTGCAAACCGGAGGATAAAGTTCTATATTTTGTTTGTGAGTTTAAAAATAAAGATGTTTCTGTTGAACTTTCTTGGGTCATGGCCTAATTACCACATGGATGAGAAAGCCGCTGCGTTACATATGGTGGAGAATGCGGGCAGTGTTAACTAAGGCATACCCCAAAGAAAACTCCATGTCTGTAATTAAGCCAGCAAAGTTACAAGTCAGGCCTGTGGACAATATAGAGGAGCTACTGAACCAGTTGATCCTAACCCAACAGAGGCAGCGGCAAGAGCTACACCAGCAGCAGCAGCAACAGCAGGAGCTGTACCAGCACCAGCAGCAGACTAACAGTCTGATACTGTAACAGATTGTGTCCTTACGAGAGACACCCCCATCGCCAACCCTGGTCATTCCAAGGCCCGGGGGAAAGTCAGAGTAATGCTTTGAAAGAAACGTGGGACTGAAGAACTTGCCAGACCGACCAATGGGCTGAAGTGGTGGCCCCATTCCTGATGGGAGATGCTCAGAAGGCATACTCTAACCTCAGCTGCTAGGACGCTCGGGACGATGATGCCTCAAAGATGATATGACTGCGAGGATGGGCGTAAGCACATATGTACGGGCTCAGCGGGTATACCAGTGGACATTTGTGGAGGCCTGACCTGCTAGGTCTCTGGCATTTGACTTATTGCACCTGGTAAAAAAAATGGATCAAGCCTGAGACCTTGAGCCCAACCCAGATGATAGAGAGGTTGGTGGTTGACTGGCTTGCGAAAGCTCTGCCAGCACGCCCAGCAGCCATACAGCATTGGGTGGGGCAATGAGACCTAAGTGGTTAGCCTGATTGAGAATTATACGGCCCATCAGGACTTTGTACCGGACTCTGCCCTACTGCAGCTACCACGCCAGCCCTTGCAAGCCCAGAAGCCTGGAACAGGCACATGACTCTCTGCTAGGGTAAGTCAGATCTGAGCCCATGCTGAGTGGGTACCCTGAAATGAGGGTGGCAGGAGACCAATCTCCTATAAACTGATCTTGGGGACTAGCGGTGCTGCCACTATCAAGTGTTGGTGGTGCCTAGGGCCAGGATATGTGGCTGCCAACTTGCCCCTGACTACTGAATCCATGGACTGTGGGTATCAATGTATGTCCAGGCTGTCTACATGGCGGATGCCATTGCCCCAGCGGGTGCACCCAATCTGTTCCAGGTGTGCGTCAATGGACACCATGGAGAGGCTCTCTAGGACTCAGGAAGCCTAGTGACACTCAGTCATGGGTCATTGATCTCTGGGTTAGAGCCAACTGAGGGAAAAGTCGGGGTCATCTGTATACACAGCGAACTCCGCAAGTATCCAATGGCGGAGGTTACCTTTTCCCACTCCGTGCGGGGAGGTTAAACATGTGGTGGGAGTGGAGAAGACCATTCCTTATGGGACTGTTTGAGGAAGAGACTTGCCTCTGTTCTGATCCCTGTGGGAGAGTAAAATTAACTCTTCCAGGATAAATTTCTGTCCGTGCACAGAACCCAAAGATCCCGAGTCAGGGATACCTGTCATAGGGGTCACCCTCATAAGGAAAGAGTGTAAACCCAGCAGGTTTCCCCTAGAAGTGTTGGCAGGAGAGTTCGAGGAAACCCCATCAATCCTAGAGCTGTAAGTATCCCGGGGGGAGTTTTTGGACAGTCCAGCTCCAGGATCCCACTCTGATCCAGGCACAGTAAAGGGTGATAGAGGTAAATGGGGTGGCTCAGCAACCAGGGGCAAAAACGTTTTTTCCACTTATGGCAGTCAACCATGAGTTGCAATATCGGGTTGACAAAATCCAGGATGAAGTAGTGAAACAAATGGTAGCGCCCCAATCGTGCAACCGGGCAGGAATTGAGATGGTCCACAAACAAATGTTGGGTGGTCACCTAGGGGTTAAAAAGACACAAGAGCATATTCTTCAATGGTTCTTTTGGCCTGCGATATATATGCAAATGTTCAAAGGTTTTGTGAGTCATGCCTAGAGTGTCAGCTGACCACACCCACAGTAAGTTTTCATAGTCAACTGGTGTCTCTGCCTATTACAGAGGCACTTTGTGAGCGAATTGCTATGGATCTGGTAGGGCCCATAGCAAAGCCAGCCCGTAGCCACCAACACATATTAGTGGTCATAGACTACGCTACTCGTTACCCGGATGCAATTCCACACCTAGGCTAAAGTTATTGCACGGGAGCTGTATTCCATCTTCTGTTGCCTTGGGCTACCTAAGTAGATCCTTATGGATCAGGTGACTCCTTTTATATCCAAGGTTACAAAGGAACTGTGTAAACTGCTCTAGATAAAACAGTTGCGCACATCGGTGTACCACCTACAGACAGATGGTCTAGTGTAAAGATTCAACAAGACCCTTAAAACTATGCTTAAGAAAGTGGTCTCCAAAGACGGGAAGGATTGGGATATGTTACTGCACTATTTAATGTTTATTGTCTGAAAGGTACCACAGTCCTCAACAGGGTTCTCTCCATTTGAACTATTATACAGTAGACATCCCATGGGCCTGCTGTATATAGCCAAAGAGACAAGGGAAAAGGAGCCTACTCCCCATAAAAGCATAATAGAGCACATGGCAAATATGCAAGACCGGATCTCGACGGTAATGCCTATAGTAAAGGAACACCTTCAGGATGCCCAAGCAGCGCAGTGCCAAGTGTATAATAGAAATGCCACAGTTAGGTCCTTTAAACAATGGGGTTGGGTATTAGTTATAGTGACCACCGCAGAAAGTAGGCTCATGGCCAAGTGACAAGGGCCATATGAAGTCCTGGAATAGGTTGGGGAATGAGTATATGCAGAGTATATCAACTACAGAAGGGGAAAACCAAGCAACTATATGATGTAAATCTGCTAAAAGCATGGAAAGAATGGGAATGTATGATTATGCATGCGACTCTGGTCATATTGTCTGTAGACCCTCCGACACCGGCCCGGGTGGAGGCTGGATGAGAGGTTAAGATTAGCGACGCTTTCGCTAAACACCAGCGTCAGAAGGCTCAGAAATTGGTGCAGCAGAATACAAACGTGTTCTTGGAACTGCCCAGCCGAACATCTGTAATCCAGCATGACATTGTCACCAAGCCTCAAGTAAGGGTACGAATAAAGCCATACTGTGCGCGGGAGGCCCGGTAGCAAGCCATTGCGGCTGAGGTGAAACAAATTCTCCAGATAGGAGTTATTGAAGAGTCCAGGAGTGAGTGGGCTAACCCCATTGTACTGATTTATCGTGTGTACTCTGCCCCACCTGTGGGAGTACTGTGCCTTTAAGCTGCTTTGTGTTTTCTAATAGTCTTGAAAATAAATAATTGGCATCAGCCTTCTTGTTGCCATGTCTTGGCCAAATAATTAATTTTTCAGGACCGCTGTGTGTTTTTTCTAGTATTCTGGGAAATAAATAATTGGCATCAGCCATCTCGCTGCCATTTGTAGGCCACAAAAATAATTTTTCAGGAACTCTGTGTGTTTCCTAGTAGTGTTGTAAATAAATAATTGGCATCAGTCATCTCGTTGCCATTTCTAGACCAAAGAAATCATTTTCATAAAACAGTGTGTGTTTTATAGTAGTCTGGGAAATAAATAATTGGCTTCAGCCATCTCATTGCCATTCATAGGCCAAAGAAATAATTTTTCTAAACTGGTGTGTGATTTTTGGTAGTCTGGGAAATAAATAATTGTCATCAGACGTCTAGCCACCATTTTTAACTGGACTGTCGGTAGAAATCCACATGGCGGACTGCCAACTCGATCCAAGATCATGCTACCAGCTTTTTATTGGCAGCATTTGTAATATACACAAGTTGGAGCTGAAATTTTGGAGCTGTGGGGAAAATGCGAAAACATGCTCTGTGGGTGAAATTTATAATAATATTCTGTGGGGTAATTCTGCCCCTTGCACCCCAGGGGCAGGGGTGTAATGACCGCGGTTGCAGTGGTCGCCGCTGAGACCAGGGCCAGCTGGTGAGGCGTCTGAAGACGTCAACCCCTACTTCAGCTGGATGTGCGTCCTCAGACACACATTCAGCTAAAGTGTATTGCAGCATACAGACCCATCAGGTCCATGTGCAGTACTGCACACTACGGAGGGCACGTGACCAGCCGCGCATGACATATACCAGGATGGGGAACATATACCAGGATGGGGGGCCATATACAAGGAAGGGGGGCCATATACCAGGATGTAGGGCCATATACCAGGAGGGGGACATACACCAGGAGGGGGGCCATATACCAGGATGAGGACCAGGATGAGAGCCATATACCATTATGAGGTCCAGGAAAGGGAACATATACCAGAATGTTGGCCATATACCAGGATGAGCCCAGGAATGGGGGCAATATAAAAGTAAGGGGGTCATATACCAGAATGGAGGCCATATTCCAGGATGGGCTGTGCATTATACTACATGTAGGACTGTGGGCTGTACATTATACCACATCGATGAATATGGGCAGTACATTATACTGCATGGATGACTTTGAGGGGCGCATTATACTGTATGGAGGATTATGAAGGGTGCATTATATTATTCGGAGAACTATGGGGTGCATTATCAGGAGGGAGGCCCCTGTCCAAATCTTACACTGAGGCCCATCAGACTCTAGGTATGCCACTGTGTAGGGGTACTGCGCCCCATGCTCTGGGGGTGAAATTTGAAAGCTGCTTCTGTGGAGCGTACTCTGGTCCATGCTCTGTGGGTGAAATTTGTAAGAAGAATCTGTGGGGGTACTCTGCCCCATGCTATGTGGGTGATTTTTTTAAGATGATTCTGTAGGGGTACTGTGCCCAATGCTCTGTGGGTGAAATTTGTAAGCTGCTTCTGTGGGGTAATCTGGCCCATGCTCTGCTGGTGAAATTTTTAACTGGACTGGCCTCAGTTTCTGTGAGGGTGCTATTAAAATATTTATTCTATTCATTTACTTCCTATTTTACCATGATTGCTATGGTGACAGAACCCCTTTAAGTAATTTTTTATCCACATTTGTTTGCAGGGCAATTGTCCTTCTCTTGCCCCAATTTTGCTACCTTTTGCAGCCCCCTAGCCCTTACTCTGACCATTTTACAGCCATTTTACAACAATAAAGTTCAGGTCCCCATTGACTTGAATGGGGTTCAGAGTTCGGGGTGAAGTCTGGGTAAAGTTCGGGTCCCAAACTGGATTTTTTAAAAAGTCAGCCTGAACCGGTGAACTCGAACATCCACGGGTTTGCTCATCACTAGTGCCAAGCACCGAGCACTCAAGATTCTCTGAACTAGTGCTGCGTTATAAAGCCAGTGTCCTGTACCACAGCCAGCTAAAATGCCCTCATAACTGTGTCATTTATTGATAGTGTTGTTCTACAGCATTAGTTAGAGGGCCCTATAACAATGTCATCTGCCAACCTAAAGTAAATCATAGTGTGGAGGCAGTAGAGAAGTTGTGTCTCAGAGCAACATCAGGGAACCTGTGTAAAATATCAGGTAGTGGCAGTTGAATAGCTTCAATGTGGTGGGGATGGTGTCACAGGGAAAGTTACCCTACATTCTAAATTCTTAGTGGTGGAAAATGTAAAAAAGAAATGTCACAATGGCCAAAAATCAGCTGTGTCAATCTCTTCGAGGGAGAAGAAAATCTGGATTAGGTGTTTATTTTTTGTTGTTGGGGGTAACACAAAGATGTCAATACTCAGGTTGCAAGGGGCACTCAGGCAGAATCATTACTTTAATAGGGCTGAACTAAAGAAGTTTTAAAAAGTTGTGGGTGGGTTGATAGGGATGCTTTAGCTCAAAATAACACACCTTTATTATATGTTATATAAAGGTAATTCCCTCTATAGCACTAGAAATCTCAAGGTTTAGAGGAGAAATATTTGTCATGCAAAAGTGTTTTTTTCCCTCTGTAAATTATTCATTTACTGAGTAAGAAATTAGCTCAATAATAGAGCACAGCATTCTTTTCTTCGTTGTATTATTTTCAGTAGTGGAGAGCATTTAACTTCATATCTTTGAGATTAGAAATTTGTTGCCAGGGAAACTGAGTCTTGCAACTTTTTAGAATTCTTGGAACCACATTAATTAGTCTCTTGTACGATGCACAACATAAATATACCTGAGTATTAAGCAAAACTGTTCTAAATAAAACTGATGATGCTAATTGAGCATCTGAATGAAAATCAAGGAGCCTTGTGTTTCCCATCATAGCTCCCGGTAAGTACCAGTTCTGCTTAGCCTGAGTGGAAAAACTTACAGGCAATGCTCTCTGTAAAAAACTGTATACATTAGTTTTCTTCAAGAAGAAGGAATTCTATCTTAACAATGATACCTATAGGTAGTATGGGCAGCACTGCTAATTTGCATAGTTTGTCCCAGAGGGCATTGCCTGTTAGGCTCCTTACACCAGTGAGAGCTTAGGAAGTTGAACCGGTAATTGCCGAGAGCTGCACAGTCAACCAGAACCATATTGTATACTAATGAGGAGAAGACCTCCGATACAATTCTGGGTGTCTCTGGTTTGGCTGATATTCCAATACGTTTCAAGGATCTATAATGAATCTGACATTGGCTTACAGGGTAGATGGCCTAAAAAGCTGGTTTCCATATGATAACCAACTGTACTGGGAATATTTAGCTGTGATGTTGGTAATGTACTTGAGTGACTGATTTCTCTTCTTTTTGCAATTACATTGTATCTCCAAATATAGCACAGTGGGCATCGCATGGGGTCAGGGTTTGTTTTGTGGATGCGCAGCAATATGTGTGTAACTTGGGAGTACATCAGCCTCGGGCTGGCTCAAAGAGCAATTTTTACTGCTAGTGTAGTGAAAATGTACCTGTGGACAAAGTGTTATTGACATTAGCTTAGCCTGGGGTTAGGTTTATCCTTTGACATTCTCAGAAGATGGAGGATTCAGAAAAACAAATACAATTTATTACTTCTTTTCAGTTCTTCCATCAAATGAAATTCCCTTAATAAATGTGTTCTACTTACTGTTATTGTGGAATGATATATAGACTATTAGTGTTATAAGACACATTCCCAAAAATGTGTTGGATTTATTACATGTATAGTTGGATGTCTAACATGGTATTTAAAGCAGCTCGGTCACCATAATTACTACACAAACTACATACTGTATATTATTCTCTTAGACAAAGCTGGTGTACATACTTTAAAAAGCCATGTCAGATTGGCTGTATAATCTATTGGGAAAGTTTCCTCTCCTACCTAACCCTGCTTAATTTGAGGATTATGCAGCCATTCTGACGTGGATTTTCACACTAAGACACCAATGTCATTGTTTTATGTGATTTATTTTATAATGGATACAGTTTGCAATATGAATAGAGTTGAGCGAATATGTTCAGAATCAGTCGCTGAATCTGAATTTGCCATATTCGTGCCATATTGGTACCCTATCGATTCCAAACATATTTGTTCATTTCTACTCCCAGTGACAACAATGACGTTCGGCAAACATTGCAAAAACAATATTCGCCGGAGATCGTAATCGGAACCGAATTTTTAAAAATTTGCTCAACTCTAATTATGAAATCTAGTTCTACATTTCACATCTCTGTTCTTGAAATATCCTAAAACACCTAAAATTATAAAATTCCATTTCCATATTACTGATTGCATAAAGGTTTACTATAAATCTGTCCATACATGTTACCAAAATCACAGCGCTGTGAACCAAGATATATGCAAAAATTGAATATATGAATTTTAAATGACATAAAGACAGCACTTATAAAATTGAGGTGCGTAGTATACAAATTGGACAATTCATATGTCCCACCAGCCATGGTTAGGCATACCTTTCTTTGATGGGGCCCTAACTTTTTTTTAGCAGAGTTACCTCTCCTGTGCTGATTACTACACAAGTAAAGTGCAATTGATAACATCGTTAAACTGATGGGGGGGAGAGCCTAGCCAAATGTTACAACAGTCATGACCTCCAAATGTATGCTACAAAAGAACAAATCTGACCAGAATCTACTAACAACAAATGGTCACAGGTGCAATCTGCAGCGATTGTAATAATGGCCATATACAAGTGCTTCTCACAAAATTAGATTATCATCAAAAAGTTAATTAATTTCAGTTCTTCAATACAAAAAGTATTGAACTCATATGTTATATAGAGTCATTACAAACAGAGTGATCTATTTCAAGTGTTTATGTCTGTTAATGTTGATGACTATGGCTTACATCCAATGGAAACCCAAAATTCATTATCTCAGTAAATTACAATACTTTATAACACCAGCTTGAAAAATTATTTTAAAATACGAAATGTTGACTTACTGAAATGTATGTTCAGTAAATGCACTCAACACTTGGTCGGGGCTCCTTTTGCATCAATTACTGTATCAATGCAGCGTAGCATGGAGGCGATCAGCCTGTGACGCTGCTGAGGTGTTATGGAAGCCCAGGTCGTCTGCATTGTTGGGTCTGGAGTCTCTCATATTCCTCTTGACAATACCCCATAGATTCTCTAGGGTGTTAAGGTCAGGTGAGTTTGCTGGCCAATCAAGCACAGTGATACTGTTGGTTTCAAACCAGGTATTGTTACTTTTGGCAGTGTGGACAGGTGCCAAATCCTGCTGGAGAATGAAATTTCCATCTCCAAAAAGCTTGTCGGCAGAGGGAAGCATGAAGTGCTCTAAAATTTCCTGGTAGTAGGGCCTGGATGGTAGTCGTGACCACGGACACTAGGATGTTGGTGTCCAGGCCGTCCCCTACAGAAACATAACGTCTATTGCTGTGCATACCTGTATCTCCAGGTTCAGGTCATTCTGGGCACTTTTCAGACAGCGAGGATTCCTTCCCACAGCGACCCCCATCAAAAGAAACACAGTCCATTACAACTGTAACGGTTTCTTTACTAATAACTTTGCACAGCATATCCACAGTTGTTACATTTCGAGTTACATATTCTTTCATACGGGATTCCTCAACTTTCCCTGCACCACTGACACTTCCTTGCAGTACGCGCTCAGAATGGACCGTCTTTGACTGCTTTTCAGCTTCTTTTCGGATCAACATCGCCACAATGACAATTCCCTCTGTGTTGTGAACATTTTGGAGACGACTTCGGAGCTGAAGCTCCCTCTGGTGGTTGCTGAGGGTATTGAACCTATCTTGAATACCAAGAGTCCTACACCCGCAGATAACGAGTGGGTGTCAGGTGGTACTGACTGGCCTGATATAAGTGAGCTGATCTCCCATGATCCTCGCCTGTGATCAATTGTGCTTCCTGGTTTAGTTTGGAATTCAGCTTGCTTTCCTGCTGTCTCCTGCTTGCGTTCAGATAAGTCTCTTTCAGTTTTTTTTACTGTGGTTTGAATTTCTTACTTTTTGCTGCATTGCTTTTTGTCTTCAGCCTGGTCCCTTATGGGGGCTTTGGCTGGTCTCCGTTCGTTTTTTGTATTTGTTCATTTGCTCAGTTCTTGTGATATTTTTCTGCTGGGTAGCTACGTGTCCACACCAGGGACCTGGTATAGGTGGTCAAGACCGTGTGGTCTCAGTGTTTTTGGATTCA
>VIAB01018597.1:26029-37764 GCA_009801035.1 Oophaga pumilio | reverse complement strand
CTTCCGTCCCCTCTCCCTCAGAGTAGTGGTCATATACCGGCCCCTTAGGCTAACCCACCCACTTCCTTGACCACTTTTCAGCCTGGCTATCGCACTTCATATCCTCAGAACTACCAACTCTTATCCTGGGAGACTTTAACATCCCCATTAACAGCCCCACTTCCACATCTGCATCTCAGCTTCAATTACTAACCACTTCTCTAGGCCTCTCACAGCTTTCAACCTCTGATACACACAAGGACGGTAACACCCTTGACCTGGTCTTTGTCCGGCTCTGTTCAATCTCCCACCTAAATAACTCACCGCTTTCACTCTCTCACCACAACATTCTCTCCTTCACGCTCACAAATCCTCGCCCACCCCAGCACACTCCTACCTACCACACATTGATAAATCTACAAGCCATTAACCCTCAGATACTTTCAGACTTCCTACACTCATCACTGTCCTCAATTTCCTCTTTTTCCTGTCCTGATCTGGCAGTTCATCAATACAACGACACTCTTAGAAGCACCCTTGACCAAGTAGCACCCCTCACTCTCAGAACTTCCAAACACAGAGTAAAACAGCCCGGGCTCACATCGCAAACTCAACTTCTCCAGCGATGCTCTAGGAGTGCTGAATGCCTATGGAGAAAAATCTGCACACCAGAAGACTTCATCCACTACAAATTTATGTTACGAACCTATAACGCTGCCCTTCACCTCGCCAAAAAGACCTACTTCACCACCCTGATCTCCTCACTAGCCAACAACCCCAAGTAACTTTTTGACACTTTTCACTCCCTCCTCAGGCCAAAAGCACAAGCCCCTATCACAGACATTTGTTCTGATGACCTGGCCTCCCACTTTATAGAAAAAATAGATAATATCTATCAGGAAATCTGCTCCCAACCACCAAGTGCTGTGAATCCCATCCCTCCCTGCATTTCCCCTGGCTCACTTTCCACATTTGATCCCATCACAGAAGAAGTCTCCAGACTTCTCTCTTTCTCTCGTCCAACTACATGCACTACCGACCCCATTCCCTCACATCTCCTCCAGTCTCTCTCTCCAGTCGTCACAACTCACCTAACTACAATCTTTTATCTCTCCCTCTACTTGGGCATTTTCCCATCCTCCTTCAAACACTCCATCGTTACTCCATTACTAAAGAAACCCGCTCTCGACCCATCCTGCACAAACAACTGCTGACCAGTCTCCAATCTCCCCTTCATCTCTAAACTTTTGTAGCAACTAGTCTACTCCTGCCTTACCCGTTACCTCTCCACTCACTCCCTTCTAGACCCTTCACAGTCCGGCTTCCACCCGCTACATTCGACTGAATTTAACTCATCAAAGTGACCAATGACCTTCTGACAGCAAAACGTAACGGTGACCACTCTCTGCTCATTCTTCTTGACCTTTCTGCTGCTTTCGACACTGTTGACCACCGTTTCCTACTCTCTGGGCTCCAGTCACTAGGCATTAAGGACACTGCTCTCTCCTGGTTCTCTTCCTATCTTTCTGACTGCTCCTTCCATGTTTTGTTCTCTGGCTCCACGTCATCTCCTCTTCCTCTCGCTGTCAGGGTACCTCAGAGCTCAGTCCTTGGCCCCCTTTTCTTCTCTCTCTACATGTCCCCAATTGGACAGACCATCACCAGATTTGGCTTTCAGTACCATCTTTAAGCTGATGACACACAACTATATAGGTCATCCCTCGACCTTACCCCGCTGTACTACAGAACGCCAGTGACTGTCTGTCCGCAGTCTCCAACATCATGTCCGCTCTCTTTCTGAAACTCAACCTCTCCAAAACAACTTCTTCTGCTTCCGCTGTCTACTAACCTCCCTAAATCTGACATTTCCCTCTCCATGGGTGGCACCATAATAACACACCGGCAGCAGGCGCACTGTCTGGGTGTTATGTTTGACACAAATCTCTCCTTCACATCCCATATACAATCTCTTGCCTGCTCTTGCCGCTTACACCTAAAGAACATCTCTAGAATCCACCCTTTTCTCACCATGGAAACAACAAAAACCCACACTGTAGCATTGATCCACTCCCGCCTGGACTATTGCAACGATCTATTAATTGGTCTCCCTGTTACTCGACTATCCCCTCCCAAGTCCATACTTAATGCAGCAGCCAGGGTCATCCATCTGGCTAATCGGTACTCGGACATGTCTGCTGTTCGCCAGTCCTTACATTAGCTGCCCATTCATTATAGGATCCAATTCAAAGTACTTGATCTCACCCACAAAGCTCTCCACAGTGCAGCACTCCCCTACATCTCCTCCCTCATTTCTGTCTATCGGCCTAACCGACCGCTGCGCTCTGCAAACGACTTTTGACTAACCTCTGCTCTAATCCGTACCTCCCACTCCCGACTCCAAGACTTCTCCCGCGCTGGGCCAATCCTCTGGAATGCTCTGCCACAAGAAATTAGGACTATCCACAATTTGCATAGTTTCAGGCGCTCCCTCAAAACACATTTGTTCAGAGCGGCCTATCACGTTCACTAATCAAAGTCCATTCGCTATCTCCATCCATCCCTCAATCCCTCAAGATGATTGGACCATCATTGTAAATACACCATTGTAAATATACACCTGTACTTTGTATCTCTCCCACCTCATTGTAGATTGTAAGCTCTCACGAGCAGGGGCGGCTTATATTGCTTTAATTATTGTATTGTTAACCTTGTTAGTTATGACTTGTGTTTTGAAACTGTCAAACTGTAAAGCGCTGCGGAATATGTTGGCGCTAAATAAATAAAGATTATTATTATTATTATTGCAGAAGTCATCAAAGGGTTAAACATTTTGAACCATTTAGCTTTTAAAGCCTCTAATTAGTACAGTACAAAACAGATTGCAGAATGAGTTTACAGTGAATCCATAAGTGAGGTAGCTCTAGTGACACTATTTTTAAGTATTTTTTCTCTTCCTTTTCATTTTCTTTTAATCACAACTGTATAATATTAAACATCTTTTTTTGTCTTAATTAGAAGTTATCAATATCATGCTTTGAAATTTAAAAGAGTAGGATGAGCCAAGGAAAAATAAAGTGGCAGCCATGTACATGGGCTGTGTTTGGCATTGCAGATCAGCCATATATAACAGAAATATTCCACACCCCATTGACAAAGCTGCTGCTATTTCTTGAGGAAATAATATCCCTTTAACGAGTCACATTTTTCTCGGTATTTATTGCTGTTTTCTAAAATGATTACTGTAAAATGTTAGCTTAGCAGTTACACTCAGACATTTCACGCAAGAAACAAGACATGTCCACATTTTTCTCAATTTACATTTGTATTATGATAAACTGATTTCAGCTTTTGAAAAATTGCACCTTGACTTTTCCAGTTTTTATAATCAAAACTAAATGTTTATTTTCATATATTGAGATAAAATACCACTAAATTCACAGGTACTGAAATATTACAATGTCAGCTAGGCAGAGCCGACAGAGGGTGGCTTCTTCATTTTCTTTTCAAATTGCACCAACTCTTATAACTTACATCAAAGTCTGTTTCTCCAGCAGACATTTATTGTAAACTGTAGAGTGGTGCCTGAAAGTTTGTGAACTCTTTAAAAATTTCCATATTTCTGTATGAATTTGTCTGAAAAGCAGATTTTGACACAAGACCTTGAAGAAAAACCAAAGAGCCAAATAAAACAAGAATCAAAAGCGGTTAACCCCTTTCCGACGTTGTGTGTAATAATCGTTATCCACCCGAGGCTTTTAACTAGATAAATGCTGCTGTCAATTTCTGACATTTGGTGAAAATTGAACCAAGCACTCAAGTGTAATGCAGTGATAGTATCTTTTATTGAAGCCCAAAGTGGGAGTATACAGCAAAACGTTTCGGCCTCTATGAGACCTTCATCAGATGCTGTTGCATGTGAAAAAAAACATAAAATGTACACAAGAAAATTCAAGGAGCCTGTTGATAAATGTGCCCATAAGTGTCACCATAATACTGTAGGGGGCGCGTGATATATGCCATAAAAACAAGTTTCCATACCCTATGAGGTAGCAAATTAAGGTGTCCGCCTTGTTGCGCTATGTTGAGTAGACAACCTGATTACCTAAATGCCGATAATTATGTTATAATTAGACATATACAATATACTGTGATGGCCATATATCCTGTGATAAGGCAGTGGTGGATCTAAAAGTCGGGCACAGAGTGCACTTACCCAAGGTGAGGGAGATATTGACGCGGAGTCCACCGCTTGTCATATGCCGGTGAGCTGTGGCTCACTCCTTATGAAAGGAGAGAGAAAGAAGCAGTGCCGTATGGGCCTGGCGCCGTGACCGGAAGTGCTGGGCACGCGATCTTGGCATACAAGACACGCAGTCTAAGCGTGCGTTCCAGTGTGTACTTCCGACTACTGGAAGTGACGGAATGGGAGGAGGAATGCGTTCCAGAGGAACAGAAGTCTGCGTTCCACCTATGTAGGATGTGTAAAATTCTAGGCCAGTGAAAGTATGTGAAACATATTATAAACGGCGTGCTGTTTACAGAGCAGTAGGAATAATACTTGTGAGCCTTTATTGGCAGAGTCCCCGGGTGATGAAGGTGACTGAAGATAGTGGTGACAGGCATAGAGGCCGAAACGTTTTGCTGTATAATTGTCACGGGTGTGTCACTGCGGAGATCGTCGCAATTGCACACCCTGACTTCTCACAGCTGAGGTTCTGGTGCTGGGTGTTTTTCGGCACTGAGGGAGTTAATTCTTCCTCTCTCTGTGCTGGACTAGACCAGCCTCGCTCAGCTGCAATTAATGTTGTGGTAATTGGTTTCCTTCATATACCTGCCTGTCTGCTGGGGAAGTGTCGGTGAAAGCATTCATGCAGACCAGCAGAGCGGATCGTATTGAGAAGTCTAAAGCTAAGAGTACCTGTTGTGGTTTTCTCCTCTCCTCGCTTTATTATTTATCTCCTTACCCGTTGGTGTTCCCTCTGTAGTGATAGTTTTGTATGCAAGGTGGTCTTTTATTTTACCCCTTGTACTGTCTCGTTCGTCTTATACTGTGTGTGAAGGCAGTTACCTTCCTGTTCCCTGTGGTGGTAATCAGGGTCCTTCTCAGGACTAGATTACAGTGGTTAGGGATTCACAGGAGATAGGGTTACGCTGGCGGCCTGGACCTCTGTACCATCAACAGTACCTCCAGGTAGAGGGATTAGTCAGGACCCCAGCTTAGGGTCAGCATAGACCCCGGTCCTCCTGTATACAGAGACAGCGTGACAATAATCCTGCTTTGGGCTTCAATAAAAGATACTATCACTGCATTACACTTAAGTTGAGTGCTTGGTTCAATTTTCACTATATGGTTTGGGAACCCACCATAGCACCTCCTTTTAAACCAGTGGTGCACACGCTTCATTACTTATAGAATTTCTGACATTTAACTCGCGCTTACCGGAAATGCGTTCTTTATCCCGCCCACCGGTGACAGCATCACATGATTGTGGGTCACCAATGGGTCAGCATCACAACCAGAGGTCTCCAGCAGACCTCTTTGGTTATCATAGCCAGATTGCTATGAGCGCCAACCTGTGGTCAGCGCTCATAGCAAGTGAATATTTCTGCTACACACATGCGATCTGGTCATCGACTGTGTTTAACAGAGGCGATTGAAGTAGTGCAGTTTCTAGTCTCCCATGGAGACTATAGAAGCAAGCAAAAAAAAAAGGTTTTAAAAATATTTAAAAAATAAAAAAATAAAAGTTGAAATCACCCCTCTTTTGCCCCATTTAAAATAAAGCAATACAAAAAATCAAGTATACACATATTTGTTATCACCGCTTTCAGAATTGCCCGATCTATCAATATAAAAAAAGAATTAACCCAATTGCTAAACGGCGTAACAAGAAAAAGGTCAAAACGCCAGAATTTCCTTTTTGTTGGTCTCCGCAACATTGCATTAAGGCCGGCATCACACTACTGTAGAATATGGCCGAGTGCTATGCGAGAAGACATCGCATAGCACTTGGCCCAGTGTTAATCTATAGTGCAGCTCACATCCCTGTTTATTTTCTCGGGCGTATTCAGCGTGCGTGTAAGATCGCAGCATGCTGCGATTGTCACAGAGACTTGGCCGCGACTGGCCAATGCAAGCCTAAGGGTGCGAGAAAAAAAATTGCGCAGCACTCGGACCATACGATTGCTGTCCGATTTTGACACACCGGTGTCCTTTAAAAAGTTGACAATTCATGTGCTGCATACAGTAAAATCACACTGACAGGTTAGAATAGAAGGCATAGAATAGATATATACACATAGGATACATAGATATATAGATGTCAGTGACACACATATATATATATATATATATATGTATATATATTACATAAATAGATAGAAAGAAGAAAAGCTGGCAATTAATGTGCCGTGTACAGTGAAATCACAGCAGGAGCCGAAAGGATAGAAGTGAAGAATTACATGCAGTAAATACAAATAGAATAGGTAGATATATATATGTCAGTGACAAATACAGTTAGTGCAGTTTGTCTGCAAATTACTGTACATGTATTTAATTAATAAAGATTAATTTATTGTAAAAGAATGTCTTGGGTTCCTGTGCAATTTTCATAACCAGCTCAGGGAAAGCTGACGGTTGGGGGAAAATGTTTATAGCCTGGGAGGCGGTAATACCCATAGAGCTTCCCAGGCTATTAATATCAGCTCACAGCTGTATACTTAGGCTTTACTGGCTCTTAAAATGGGGGACCCCCAAAAAAAATGATGTGGGGTCCACCTATAATTAATAAACAGCAAAGGCTATGCAGACAGCTGCGGGTTGATAATAATAGCCAAGGAAGGGGCCATGGATACTTCCCACTAGGCTACAAACATCAGCTCTCAGTCGCCCGAGAAAAGATGCACCTCTATGATGTGCCAATTCTGACACTTAGCCTTGCTCTTCCCACTTTGCCTGTAGCAGTGGCAAGGGGGTGATAGTTGGGGGGGTTGAAGTCACTTTTGTACTGACAGGTGACATCAAGCCTCAAGGTTAGTAATGGAGAGGCGACAATAAGACTTACTAGCCCAATAATCACATTGTAAGAACACACAGACAACCAGAAAATAGTTCTTTAATTGAAAGAATAATATAAACTCCTTTAATATTCCTAATTAAATAATACTTACGACCTCGACCATTCTTCGATTCCTTCGTCATCTGCAAAAGAGATAAAAAAAACAACAGTATTCCTCAACTTTCCACAGAGATGCTTTTAATCCTTTTTTCCCACGATGGGTTCAGCTCTCCTACATATAGATGGCAGGCTACATGGTAGCATGATGCGACTGTAACGGGGTGAAGGAGTATTCCTGTTTCGCCCCACCCCTTAAGTATGTTTAATGTTTTATCATGTAAGTATAAACGTTTGGTGGTATTGCTACATAATATTATGTACTACTGCTAATAGTAATGGTATTGCCACATTTATGATGTGTTACCATTGTGTACATATGTTTTTCCTGTGTTTTGTGTTTCTCTGTATAACATTAGATTATGTGATGTTCTAATCTAATGTTATACATTAGATTAGATTATGTGATGTTCTTTATATATGTATAGCTTACGGAAAGTTAAGTGCATCCTGTTGGGACATTAGAGGAGGGCACTTTACCATATAGTCTCTATATCTGGGTAAGTGTAGTACTGTTGCAGGCCAATAGCTGGGGGTATACTAGTGGGCCCTTTTAAGTATAGCTTCTAGGTAGTTTAACATAGGGTTAAGTGTAGGAGGGGCTGCCGGGTAAGAGTGAAAGGTTCTTAGGAAGTTAGCTCAGACGGGGCCAGCATGCCCAAGTGTCCACAAGTGCTTAGGCCCGGACAACCGGCAGCCACGCAACGTTTTAAGAGCAGCAACCCACGTTACCCACGGCTGCTTCATAGTCTCGCAGTGGGCCTAGACAGAAGAGGTAAGATGTGGCGTCTTACCACCTGGACCAATGATTTTAGGGCAGAAGTGTCATGGTTTACTGTTTTCTTGGGTCATGTAGTCGCAAGGTTAACTCAGATGGCCTCCTCCTCCTTATGGTTCCTGGGAGGCTTTTAATAGCCTCACTGTGAGGCCAATCTTTGTCGTTTATACTCTGACCCTTGGCTGAGTGTGTAAGACCCTGGGGTGCCTCTGCTTCGTGCATGTACTACTGTCTGTTTGGTTTCTGATCTGGTTCCGTCCCCGTTGTGATTTTTGCCTGCTATTTCTGTACCGTCTATTGCCCGTTCTGGTTTACTGATCACTTGCTACGTCCTGACTATCCGTTCAGTCTAATCCTTTGGTACTGTCGTGCTATCTCATGCTTTGACTCCGGCCTGATCTGGTTTACGTCCATGTCTTTGCCCCTTGGTAGCTTTGTCCTGTAGTTACCCTTCTAGGAGTTTTCCTTCAGCTCCTAGCTCTCCGGAGCTTAGGTCACGCCCCCAGCAGTCATATGCTTCAGGTCCTATTTGGCCTGAAGCAATCTCTCTCTGTTCCTGCTTCCTCTCAGAGAAATGTGGCCCTGCTCCACCCCTTGGCAGTCACTTGCTTCAGATCCTGTTTGTTTAAAGCACGCATTTTCACCGCTGCTTTCCCGCTCCACAGGTATTTTTGAGCACAGTTTGTTTTATTCAGGACACGCGCACTGGCTCAGTGAGAAAGTGTAGTGCGGTGAACTGAGGGGAGCTTGAGCTTCGACGAGTTCGGTACAGACGGGCCAAATGCTTCACCGAGGGCCACTAAAGGTAATGATTGATGAATTCAGTACTGAGGTGAAGCAGGCTGAAGGAAGTCTTATTATGGCAAGGTCAGGCCTGGAAGGAACTGGGGAGCAGTCTCTAGGACGGTCCGGACGTGTACTGCACCAAAGTGACTGAAAAGCAGGGAGAGAAAAGGAAACTAATGTAACACAGTTGTGCCAACTGTGGATGTAACGTGTGAAGAGTTAAGTAAAGAATGTGTTCAAGTTATTCTGGACTGTGTCTCCATTACTGGGGGTCTCAAGGAGGAGGGAACGACGATGCCTGGGAGGTGCCCAGGAGGAATGGAATCTGGAGATGCAGGTACGCCAGAGGGAAGAACACCGTTTCACGTAGGGGAAGGGCTAGACGTGGATGTTACGGTAATCCATGTCACGACTACAGTCCGGGCCCTCCCTTATACGACCTTGGAGCCTGACATCCAGTAGCCACTGAGCACCATGTGCTGAGTGTCACTCTGTGAACTGCTATTCTCTGTCTGAGGGCACCGTGAGTGTGAGAAAGTTCTCCAGCTCACTGTGCCGTCAAACGGGTCCCGGGAGTTCACAGCCAGTGAATTCACTTCACTTTTCTGATGTCAGTTTGCCAACGTCACATAGGGGAAGTGAGTTCATTGGCCATGAACTCGCAGGGATTGTCTGATGACACCGCGAGCAGGAGAACTTTCTCACGCTCATGGTGAGACTGCAAGGAAAAGGGTCTTGCCCATTTTTGCTCTCACTGGAGAGCTTGAGGAAGGTGAGCTTCAATGATCCTTTTATTTGGTGTGGGTGTTGTGTGGCGGCCATTGTTGCTGTGGATTTGTGTTGATGGGGTGTCACGGTCTGGAGTCATGGGGACTCAGTCTTGCAGCACGAGCGCTGTGAGGCACTAGGCCGTCAGCTCCGCCAGTGCATTGTCGCTGTGGTGGTGGTCGGCGCACGGCTCTGCTCCATTAGGGTGATAGGGACCCACTAAGAGGTTCACCATGAAGTGGCAATGGGCTTCATACAGTCTGATCAGAATGTTAAACTAAGAACCTCATGTTCACTTACATATAAATTTTTGCCTAGCAGCATAAGATCAATGTATGATTTTTGGAGGTGTGGTTTATGCTCTTTTTTTATATACATCTATATATCTACCTATTCTATCTGAATTTACTGTATGTAATCCATCTCTTCTATCCTATGGGCTCCTGCAGTGATTTTACAGAACACGGCAGATGAGTTGCCGGCTTTTCTTCTATGTATGTGTCTATGTAATATAAATAAATATATATGTGTGTGTCACTGACATCTATAGATCTATGTATTCAATGTGTATACGGTGGGTACAGAAAGTATTCAGACCCCTTTGCATTTTCATTCTTTGTTTCATTGCAGCCATTTGGTAAATTCAAAATGTTCTTTTTTTTCTCATTAATGTACAATCTGCACACCGTCTTGACTGAAAAAAGCAGAAATATAGAAATTTTTGCAAATTTATTAAAAAACAAAAAATGAAATATCACATGGTCATAAGTAGAGATGAGCGACTTTGCCTCCAGGAGGGTCGAGTCAGGTTTCGGACCATCCGACTTTCACAAAAGTCGAGTCGAACGAAGTCGGCAGACTATCGCAAAAAGTCGAGTCGGGGTCGAAAACCCGACCCAAATGCAAGTCAATGGGGAATAAAAGTCGTCAGTGAGTGGAGGACAGTAAACACACCTACAGTGCCCATTTCAATGCCAACGACATCAATTCTTATTACTTAAGCTTGTCAACCTTAATTAACTTTATAATAATAGTAAAGCATTGAAAACTGGGGGTTATTTGGCTAAAGTTGTGGGGGGGGGGGCAGGGCTGGCTCCAGGTTTTCGTGGTCCCCGGGCGAAAGCGTCTCAGTGGGCCCCTTTAACACATACCACAATTCATGATGCTCCGATACGGCAGAGAAATATAGGTATACTACAATGCCAAATACTTCACTTCTTACTTTACATATATGATGCTCCAGTGTAAGATGGGCCCCATTTATAATGCTCCACTGTATGATGGGCCCCATATATAATTCTCCAGTGTATAATGCTCCCCATATATTGCTCCAAACATTAAAAAAAAATGAAATAACTCTCCTCGCTAGGCACTGCTCTACTCTGGACTCCTCAGCGTCGCCATCTTCCAGCTCTCTGCACTGTGACTGTTTAGGCAGAGGGCGTACAAACGTGACGTCATCGCGCTCTCTGACCTGAATGTCACTGTCAGAAAACGCGGAAGACGTCACAGCGGTGGAAGAGGGAGAGGTAAGTATTGCAAGTGCTGGGGCCCTGAGCAAGCAGGGGGGCACACTCGTGGGTGCTGGCTCTGGCACAGGGCCCCTCATAGTACGCGGGTGTGTCTGACGGCAAGTTGGCCAACTTACCTGCTCAGTGCCCCGGCACTTGCCCGGGTGCGCCAGGTGCTGAGCCCAGTTAGGGAGGTGGAAAAACTGGCATATGTTGAGGTCTATGCTGGACATTCAGCAGCTGCAAATGGAGGAATTGGAGAAGTATGAGGAAGAGGAGGACAAAGCGAGCCATTTTGCTGGCAACCTATGTGTCATCAGGGGAAAGTGGTACAAAATCCTTTGAAACCCAGGCATGGTTCATTTTAATGAAGGTGAGATCACCAACATTTTGGGTCGACAGCTGGGTCCTTCTTTCTGTAAGGATTGATCCAGCAGCACTGAAGACTCTTATCTGATAGCACACTACCAGCAGGGAAAGCGAGCTCCTGTAGGGCATATTGTGCCAATTCAGGACAGGTGTCCAGTTTACAGGCCCAGTAGTCAAAGCGGAATGAACTGTTAGGGAGAACATCGATAGGGTAGGAGAGTTAATTTTGAACCATAGTTGACAACTGCTGTCTCCTGTCTGTTGCAATCGATTCAGTATTACCAGTTGTGTGATAGTTAATCGAGAAATCAGACCACAACATGTCCATGAAACCCCTGTCTCCAACGCCACTTCAGCTGTGTGCTCCAC
>VIAB01018597.1:0-23101 GCA_009801035.1 Oophaga pumilio | reverse complement strand
ACCAGCAGATATATGGTACTGTGTGAGGAGCATACAGCTGTATATGGGGTAGGAGAAAATTTAAATCTCCATATATATTTCCGGAGTCACACACAGACGCTCACTCAGTATGGATTTGACTGTAATACAAAGAGAGAATATACGGTACTGTATCAGAAGCAGACAGGTGTATACAGTGTACGGGAAAATTTAAATCTCTGTATATATTTCCGAAGTCACTCACAGATAGTCAGCATGTATTTGTCCGTGATACCAGCCGGTACACGGTAGTGTGTGAGGAGCGTACAGCTCTATACGGTGTGGGAAAAAATGAACGCTCGGTTTTGTGCAGAAAAAAGACTTAAAGTATGAGAGCTGTGTCAAAAGCAGTCTGCACAGAAGTGTACACACAGCAATACAGCTATCAGGCAGCCTAAGAACAGCGCTGCTGCACACAAGAAAATCCTTCCCTGTCACTGCACACTAAAGGTACTGCCACACTACTCGATCCCGCTAGCGATCTCGTTAGCGTCGCATACTAATGAGATAGCTAGCGGGATCGTTTTAATATCGCTAGTGTGGGACCACACATAGCGATATAGCTAACGGCGCTATCGCCGTTAGCGATCTTCTTAGCGATTTAGCGGTACAAAAGTACCGCTAAATCGCTAAGAAAAGGTGCCACACAGCGATTACATACTCACCCAGCGGGAGCGCCGACGAGAAAAAAGGGTCCGGATCGTTTCCAGCGACGAGCGAGATCCCAGCAGGAAGCTCGTCGCCGGAAGCTGCCGCACACAGCAACATCGCTAACGGGATCGCTAAATAGTGACGTTTTTTAGCGATCCCGTTAGCGATATTGTTTAGTGTGGCATACCCTTAACTGTACAGCACAATTGCTATCAGCACAAGCACATAAGAACTTCTCTTTCCAGCCCTAACTCTCTCCCTACTGATAAACAGCATCAGCAACCTCTCCCTACTGTTAAGATTAGCAGAAGTAAAATGGCGGTCGGCGGTCAGGGCTTTTATAGACACTATGACATCCCCCAAAGCAAGCCAATCACTGCAATGCCCTTCTCTAAGATGGTGGTGGACGCTGCCCATGTCATCTCGTTGCCCACAGTGTACGTCCTTGCTCATTGGTTGAAAAAAGGTGCCTGAAAGCATTCTGGGAAACTCGACTTTGGCGCTCGTTTTGCCGACAGCATGGCCGACCTCACGCTCTGGTCGTGTTTCGGCCAACGAAACCTGACTTTGGCGAAAGTCGGTGACTTTTGAATCTGACTAACCTGCTTCACTTAACTCTAGTCATAAGTATTCAGACACTTTGCTCAGACAGTCATATTTAAGTCACATGATGTTCATTTCCTTGAGATGGTACTAATCCTACATTGTTGTCCAGCTGTGTTTAATTAAACTGATAGGACTTGATTTGTAAAGACACACACCTGTCTATATAAGACCTCACAGCTCATAATGCATGTCAGACCAAATGAGAATCATGAGGTCAAAGGAACTGGTCAAGGAGCTCAGAGACAGAATTGTGGCAAGGCACACATCTGGCCAAGGTTACAAAAGAATTTCTGCAGTACTCAAGGTTCCTAAGAGCACAGTGGCCTCAATAAAACTTAAATTGAAGAAGTTTGAGACCACCAGAAGTCTTCCTAGAACTGGCCGTCCTTTCAAACTGAGTAATCGTGGGAGAAGAGCCTTGGTGTGAGAGGTAAAGAAGAACCCCAAGATCACTGTGGCTGAGCTCCACAGATGCAGTAGGGAGATGGGAGAAAGTTCCACAAAGTCAACTATCACTGCAGCCCTTCACCAGTCGGGCCTTTATGGTAGAGTGGCCCGACGGAAGCCTCTCCTCAGTGCAAGACATATGAAAGCCTGCATAAAGTTTGCTAAAAAACACATGAATAACTCCCAGACTATGAGAAATAAGATTGTCTGGTCTGATGTGACAAAGATAGAACTTTTCGATGATAATTCTAATCGGCATGTGTGGAGAAAACCAGGCACTTCTCATCACCTGCCCAATACAATCACAACAGTGAAACATGATGGTGGCATGATGGTGGCAGCATCATGCTATGGGTGTGTTTTTCAGCTGCAGGGACAAGATGATTGGTTGCAATTGAAGGACACATGAATGTGACAAAGTACAGAGATATCCTGGATGAAAACCTCTTCCAGAGTGCTCTGGACATCAGACTTGGCTGAAGATTTACCTTCCAACAAGACTATGACCCTAAGCACACAGCTAAAATAACAAAGGAGTGGCTTCAGAACAACTCTGCGACCATTCTGACTGTCCCAGCCAGAGCCCTGATCTAAACCCAATTGAGCATCTCTGGAGAGACCTGAAAATGGCTGTCCACCAACGTTCACCATCCAACCTGACGGAACTGGGGAGGATCGGCAAGGAAAAATGGCAGATGATCCCCAAATCCTGGTGTGAAAAACTTGTTGCATCACTCCCAAGAAGACTCATGGTTGTACTAGCTCAAAAGAGTACTTCTACTCAATGCTGAGCAAAGGGTCTGAACACTTATAACAATTAGTGATGGACGAGCACTAAAATGCTTGGGTGCTCGTAGCTCGGGTGGAACAATTTGTAATACTCGGGTACTCGGACAGAACAACGAGCCCAATGTAAGTCCATGGGAGACCCGAGCATTTTTACCACGATCCCCCCGGGGGTCCTTTTAAGGACTAAAAGTGTTTCAAAATGATGGAAACACTGCTTAAATGATGGTAACATCATGGTAAATGTCCCTGGAAGCATTTCTGACTCCTAGGTCACAGCTGTAAACAATGTTGTCAGAGTTTCACTCAATTTTTACAGGTGCATCAAAAAACATTCAAAAACGAAAGCAAAATGGACTTTGCTGGGAAATACAGTATGCTAAGTATCATCCTTTCCAGGGTAATGACTTGTATATAAGGCAAAATAATTAACCCCAAACAAAAATGTTCCTCCACCACTTGGGCTTTGTTCTGACGCAGCGTTTTTGATGTGTTTTCAAGTTTAGCATTGCTTTCAACCAATACAAATGCATTCACTGGGAAATGTCATTGTAACATTTCACAACCTTAGCTGGCCATGTGGTGTGTGACACATAAGCAGACACATCTTGTTTAATTTTTTTAAGGAGGGACTCTTAAAGTCACAGAGCCTATTTTTAGACAGTCATCAGACGGCATTAATATTCTTAAAGGGCCATTATTATACAGTGGGTCTCTTATACTGTTATTGCCTATGCAGTGAGTGACTGGGCTACCAAAAATTAGGAAGTACCCCAATACCTCTTTCACGAGACGTACAGGAGGGCCTCCTGAAAAAATGTTGTATTGAATGCAAGGCTTGGCCTGCCCCAAAGTTACAATAACCGTTTCAGCAGACGTACTTTAGGGCCTCATGACAAAATTGTTCCTATTAGAAGAAAGTGTGTCTCCCATACTGTTTGCTTATGCGGAGAATGCAAGGCCTGGCCTGCCCCAATGTTACATGCACCCTAATAACCCTTTCAGCTGACGTTCTTGAGGGCCTCAGTACAAAATTGTTCCCATTAGAAGAAAGTGTGTCTCCCAAACTGTTTGCCTATACATTGAATGCAAGGCCTGGCCTGTCCCAATGTTACATACACCCAGGGCCAGATTTTAGAGGTTAGTGGCCCGGGGCCCATTTTGGAGGGAGGCCCATTTTTCAAGGTGTTGCAATATGTAATGCAAAAAACACAAAATGAAATGAACGCAAGTTTATTTACAAAAATCATTTACGCAGAGTAATTCAGGTAAAATCTGAATAGGTAGCGCCTAGAAGCTTCTGTTTGGATCGGAGAATGCTGCCGCATGCCATAAGCTAAGCATTAGGTACAGGGTACTAAGGAAGTCTGGCTAGCCAGGTCAGTGGATGCTTACGCAGGTCAGGTGCCATGACTCTGCCACTCTGATGTAGGACCGTAGCCAGGTCCCTACACTTTCAATTGTTTCTCTTTTGTTAAATGTTCCTTATCATTAGAAACGGTTCACAGCAAAGAGACGTATATTTTACATGTTTTGAGATATTTATCCCTATATTGGTGCGAGGCCCCCGCTTGGTGGGTGGCCCAGGGCCCGGGCCCCTTAAGCCCCCCTCTAAATCCGGGCCTGCATACACCCCAATAACCCTTTCAGCAGACGTACTTGAGGGCTTCATGACAAAATGGTTCACATTAGAACAAAGTGTGCCTTCATCAACCAAAAGTGTAAATAATTGTAGTTACGGACAACCTGAACAACCTGGCAAAACAATATAGTAGCTGTTTCAACATGGAACACGGTCACCCTGGTGATCTAGGGGTGGTGTAAGAAGACACGTGGAGTATGGCCTGTGAAAAAGGTCTTCCCAGTTTAAAGGAGCGGGTCTCCTATACTTATAATGCAAATACACTAAGTGCATAGGCTTTAAAACATTTTCACCTGGGGTGTGGCACATAAACCGACTGTGTAAATATTTGTAGTTACGGACATCCTAAACACCCTTGCAAAACAATGTAGTGGCTACATCATCACGGAACACGTTCACCTGGTGATCTAGGGGTGGTGTAGGAAGAGACGTGGAGTATGGCCTGTGAAAAAGGTCTTCCCAGTTTAAAGGAGCAGGTCTCCTATACTTGTAATGCCCATACACTAAGTGCATAGGCTGAAAAAAACTTTACCCTGGGGGGGCACACCTCAACATAGAGTGTAAACATTTTTTGAACGGGCATCAAAACACCCTTGAAAAAATTAATACTGGCTGTTTTATCACAGAGCACAGTCACCCTCGTGTTCTAGTGGTGGTGGATGATGAGGATGAGAAGAAGGAGGAGGATAATAACACACCAAATAGCCAAAGTCAGGAAGAGTATACTCATGTATGGGTGTGAAGAGTTGCATGGAAATACACCTCCTAAAAAAATATACTGTATTGAAGGTTATGTTTCGCTGTTCTCATTTGGTAGTGTACAGAAGTCTGCCCCAATCCATGCCTTGTTCATTTTTATAAGAGTCAGCCTGTCAGCATTTTCTCTTGACAGGCAGATGCGCTTATCAGTTATTATTCCACCAGCGGTACTAAAAACCCGCTCTGACAAAACGCTAGCGGTAGGGCAGGCCAGGACCTCCAAGGCATAGAGAGCCAGTTCATGCCACGTGTCCAGCTTGGATGCCCAATAATTAAAAGGCGCAGAGGCATCATGGGGGACGTTGATACGATCAGCAAGGTACTCCTTCAACATCTTCCCAAACTTTCCAGGCCTTGTGAGACTACCCTGCGACTTTGTCCCAGGGCGATGGGAGGGTCTGAGAAAAGTGTCCCAGTACTTTGCCAGTGTTCCCCTGCTTCTGCAGGATTGTAGTTGGGTCTCTGTTGCCTCTACTCCTTGTTTGGCCAATGAACTGTGACCTCTGCTGCCAGCGTTTTCAGATGGGAATTTTTTCAGTAATTCTGCAACAATGGCCCTCTGGTGCTGCATCATTTTAATACACCTATCTGACTCTGGAATAAGAGATTGAAAGTTCTCCTTGCAGCGTGGGTCTAGAAGTGTCACCAACCAGTACTGAGTGTCCGCAAATATTTTGATAATGTGAGGGTCACGGGAAAGGCAGCAAAATATAAAGTCTGCCATGCATGCGAAACTGATAACTGGCAAGCCTTCTGTGTCCTCACCAACAGGACAACTGACCATGCTGTCCTTCTCCTCCTCCTCCTCCCTGTCCTCAGGCCATCCTCGCTGAACAGACGGTATGACAGTTGTGCTTGTAGTACCGTCTACAGAGCAGGAAAGTAGCTCCTGTTCTTCCTCCTCTTCTTCCTCATTGTCAACCAATCCACATTGGGATGACATGATGCTGGGCTGTGTATAATCACCCTGTATGGTTCCTTGTTCCATCTCATCGTGCTCTGCCTACAATGCATGCTCTTTGATTGTGAGTAGAGAGCTTTTCAGAATACAGAGAAGCGGAATGGTAACGCTAATTATGGCATTATTGCAACTCACCATCTTGGTGGACTCCTCAAATTTTGTAGGATGGTACATATGTCTAACATCCATGTCCACTCCAGACATCTTATGTGTGGAGTCTGATCTGAATACCAATGCCCTTGTTGATGTTGGTACGCAACAACGGCCCTCTTCTGCTTACAAATCCTTTCCAGCATATGCAGTGTAGAGTTCCAATGTGTGGGGACATCACACACCAGTCGGTGAGCCGGAATCTGCAAACGCTGCTGAAGCACGAAAAGGGCGGCTGAAGCTGTATATGACTTTCTAAAATGGGCACACAGGCGGCGTACTTTCACAAGCAGATCCGGCAGCTCCGGGTAGGTTTTGAGATACTGCTGAACCACCAGGTTAACCCTTTTCTTCCATCCGACATACTATTCCGTCCATGTGCCCTGGGACTTAATTCCCATGGATGGAATAGTACGTCATATGCGATCAGCCGTGCTCACGGGGGGAACGCAGCTGATCGCGGCCAGGTGTCAGCTGATTTTCACAGCAGACACCTGCCACTAAGTGCCAGAAGCGGTCATGGACATGTCCCGGCACTTTAAGCCCCGAAACACTGTGATCAAACATGATCGCAGTGTTCCGGTGGCATAGGGAAGCATCACGCAGGGAAGGGGCTCCCTGTGTGCTTCTCTGAGACTTTCAGAACAATGCGATGTGATCGCGTTCTTTCAAGGGCCTCCTCCCTGCAAGCTCCCGGATCCAAGATGGCCACGGGGTCCTTCCGGGTCCTGCAGGGAGGTGGCTTGTCAGTGCCTGCTGAGAGCAGGTGCAGGCAAGCCTCCTGTACTGCCTGTCAGATCGCTAATCTGACACAGTGCTGTGCAGAGTGTCAGATCAGTGATCTTGCACTATATATTTATAGTGATTTCCCACCCTGGGACAATGTAAAAATGTAAAAAATGTAAAATGTACTTTAGAAAAAAAAAACTTGTATAAAAATATTTTAAAAAAAATCCTTAAATAAAAAAAAATAAAAAATATCTCCCCAATAAACACATTATTATTACAGTATGTAAATAAAAAAAACATTAAAACTACACATATTTAGCATTGCCACGTCCGTAACGACCTGCCCTATAAAACTGTCCCACTAGTTAACCCTTTAGTGAACCCCTTAAAAAAAACAATGCTTTATCATCATACTGCCGAACAAAAAGTGGAATAACACGCGATCAAAAAGACAGATATAAATAATCATGGTACCTCTGAAAACATAATCTTGTCCTGCAAAAAATGAGCCACCATACAGCATCATCAGTAAAAAAAAAAAAGTTATAGCTCGCAAAATAAAATGATGCAAAAATAATAATTTTTTTATATAAAATTATTTTTATTGTATAAAAGAGCCAAAACACGAAAAAAGATATAAATGAGGTATCGCTGTAATCGTACTGACCCGAAGAATAAAACTGCTTTATCAATTTTACCACACGCGGAACGGTATAAACGCCCTCCCAAAAGAAATTTATTTATTGCTGGTTTTTGGTCATTCTGCCTCCCAAAATTCGTAATAAAAAGCAATCAAAAAATGTCATGTGCCCAAAAATGGTACCAATGAAAATGTCAACTCATCCCACAAAAAACAAGACCCCACATGACTCTGTGGGTCAAAATATAGAAACATTATAGCTCTCATAATGTGGCGATGCAAAAAATATTTTTTGCAATAACAAGCGTCTTTTAGCGTGTGACAGCTGCCAAACATAAAACCCGCTATAAATACCCACTATAAATAGTAAATAAAACCCCCCTTTATCACCCCCTTAGTTAGGGAAAAATAATAAAATAAAATAAATGTATTTGTATTTTCACGTTAGGGTCAGGTTTAGGGTTAGGATTAGGGTTAGGGTTTTGATTAGGGTTAGGGGTGTGTTGGTGTTAGGGTTGGAGTTAGAATTGTCTGGTTTTCACTGTTTAGGCACATCAGGGGCTCTCCAAACGTGACATGGCGTCTGATCTGATGGAAATGATGTGACATGATGGAACTGCAGTGCGCGCCATGTTCTTTGACTTCTCTAGTGCTTTCAATACCCTACAGCCGCTCTAATTACAAAATAAGTTGACTGATCTGGCAGTGGATGAGGGGATGGTGTACTGAATAAGCGACTACCTGACTGACAGGCTGCAGTTTGTCAGGATGGGGGAGGTGGTGCTCTCCAAGCACAACATGGCGTCTGATCTCAATTCCAGCCAATTTTGCATGTAAAAGTCAAACGGCGCTCCTTCCCTTCCGAGCCCTGCCATGCACCCAAACAGTGGTTCCCCCCACATATTGGGTATCAGCGTACTCAGGACAAATTGCCCAACGACTTTTGCTGTCAAATTTCTCTTGTTACCATTGGTAAAATAAAAAAAAATTGGATCTGAAATAAATATTTTGTGAAAAAAAGTTAAATGTTCATTTTTTTTTTAATGAACATTCCATAAATTCCTGTTAAGCACCTGAAGGGTTAATAAAGTTCTTGAATGTGGTTTTGAGCACCTTGAGGTGTGCTGTTTTTAGAATGGTGTCATTTTTGAGTATTTTCTATCATATAGACCCCTCAAAGTGATTTCAAATGTGATATGGTCCCTAAAAAAAATGGTGTTGTAAAAATGAGAAATCGCTGATCAACTTTTAACCTTTATAACCTCCTAACAAAAAAATATTGTTTCCAAAATTGTGCTGATGTAAAGTAGACATGTAGGAAATGTTATTTAGTAACTATTTTGTGTGACATACAGTGCCTTGCAAAAGTATTCGACCCCCTGTAACTTTTCAACCATATCATGCTTCAAACATAAAGATACCAAATGTTGATTTTTGGTGAAGAATCAACAAGTGGGACACAATTGTGAAGTTGAACGATATTTATTGTTTTTTTTAAATTTTTGTTGTGATTACACCTGCAAGTCGCTTGGGGTATGTCTCTATCAGTTTTGTACATCGAGAGACTGAAATTCTTGCCCATTCTTCCTTGGCAAACAGCTCTAGCTCATTGAGGTTGGGTCGAGATCATTTATGAACAGCAGTTTTCAGCTCTATCCACAGATTCTCGATTGGATTCAGGTCTGGACTTTGTCTTGGCCATTCTAACACCTGGATACGTTTATTTGTGAACCATTCCATTGTAGATTTTACTTTATGTTTGGGATCATTGTCTTGTTGGAAGACAAAGCTCCATCCCAGTCTCAGGTCTTTTGCAGAGTACAACAGGTTTTCTTCAAGATTGGTCCTGTATTTGGCTCCATCCATCTTCCCTTCAATTTGAACCAGCTTCCCTGTCCCTGATGAAGAAAAGCAGGCCCAAACCATGATGCTGCCACCACCATGTTTGACAGTGGGGATGGTATGTTCAGGGTGATGAGCTGTGTTGCCTTTGCGCCAAACATCGTTTGGCATTGTTGCCAAAAAGTTCGATTTTGGTTTCAGCTGACCAGAACACCTTCTTCCACATGTTTGGTGTGTCTCAAAGGTGGCTTGTTGCAAACTTTAAATGACACTTTTTATGGATATCTTTGAGAAATGGCTTTCTTCGTGCCACTCTTATGGCCAGATTTGTGCACTGTACGACTGATTGTTGTTCTATGGACAGACTGCCCACCTCAGCTGTAGATCTCTGCAGTTCATCCAGAGTGATCATGGTCCTCTTGGCTGCATCTCTGATGAGTATTTTCCTTGTTTGAGATGAAAGTTTAGAGGGACGGCCGGGTCTTGGTAGATTTGCAGTGATTTGATACTCCTTCCATTTCAATATGATTGATTGCACAGTGCTCCTTGGGATGTTTAAAGTATTGGAAATCATTTTGTATTCAAATCCGGCTTTAAACTTCACAACAGTATCACGGACCTGCATGTTGTGTTCCTTGGTCTTCATGATGCTCTCCGTGCTTCAAACAGAACTCTGAGACTATCACAGAGCAGGTACATTTATGCGGAGACTTAATTACACACAAGTGGATTATATGTGTCATCATTACTCATTTAGGACAACATTGTATCATTCAGAGATTCACAATGAATTTCTGGAGTGAGTTTGCTGCACTGAAAGTAAATGAGCTGTAGACTGTGGGGGCAACCCTGATTGAGCTAGGGCCCGCAATAATCGGCGTTGGTAGGACGTGTTCCATCCCAAGGTCAGACAGGGTTCCTGCTTCCACTATGTTAACCCAGTGTGTCGCCAGCGAGATGTAATGTCCCTGACCAGAAGCACTTGTCCACGTGTCCATGGTTAAGTGTACTTTCACTGTAATTACATTGTTGAGGGCAGGGGTAATGTTGTGGGACACCTGCTTGTGTAATGCCAGGATGGCACTCCGGGAAAAATAATGTCGGCTGGTGACAGAGTACCTTGGGATGGCCGCCCCCATCAGGTTAAGGAAAGCTTCAGTCTCCACGAGCCTAAAAGGCAACATTTTGAGCACAAGCAGATGAGAAATGTGTGAATTTAGTACTGTGGCCTGTGAGGTGTTGGCTGTGTATTTCCGCTTTCGTTCCAATGACTGGGGTATGGACAATTGAAGGCTGCACTGCGACAAGGACGTGGACATGCTTGCTGATGGTGGTAGTTGAGTGTGTGCAACGACAGGTGCAGGGCAGGAGGCATCTTCGCAGGCACCATGGACAGGGGATTGGCTTCCATGCACAACAGCGGAACAAGCTGTGGTGTCACCCACAGACACTGTTCCCCTGGACTCTGTGGTTCAGCCCACAAAGTCAGGTGCTCCGCTGCCATGTACCTGATCATGCTGGTGGTGGTCAGGCTGGTAGTTTTGCTACCTCTGCTGATGCGGGCATAGTAGGTTGTGCAAATGGCCTGTTTGAGGTTATCGGCAGAGTCTTTAAAAAAACAACCAGGCTTGAGAAGACCGAACAGTTGCAATGACAACTTCTGTCGTGTTGGTGTTACAAGGAACGGTTGCCCGCCTTCTGTCTGTGGCCACCACAATGCTGTTGTGGTGATACACCTTCCTCCCCCTGTGTGCTGCTGTCCATGCTCTGCAAGGCCTCCTGTGAGGTTGGGTCAGTTACTATATCATCCACCACCTCCTCTTCCACTTCTGCACCCTGGTCCTCCTCCTGACTTTCTGGCAAATGTGTCTCATCATCGTCCACCTCTTGTGACACATTCACACCATCGCCTTCGTGTGAACGTGGCTGCTCAAATATTTGGGCATCTATGGTAACACACAGCAAATAAAGGTGAATGGAAGCCTCCAAAGCACACTTTGTAGCCCTCAGATGCATGAGGCGTGGCACAGAGATACCGGACTGTTCAATGTTCAATATGTCGCCGGTCTTTTTGTATTTTTTACACCAAAAAAACTGTTTTCAACTACGGTAACACACAGCAAAAAAAGCTGAAGGGAAGGCTCAAAAGCACACTTTATAGCCCACAGATAGATGAGGCGTACCACTGAGATACCAGACTGTTCAATATGAGGCCGGTACTTTTTTATTGTTTAGGCCAAAATAGTGTATACTAGACCTAGGGTAGCATACAGAAAAAAAGGGCAAGGTAGGCCTGAAAAGCAACTATTTGTAGAGCACAGATACAATTGGCGTCTGACAGCGATAACAGACAGGTCAATATGTAACCTGGAGTTTTTTAAAAAAAAATTTACCCAAAAAGACTGTCTAGAAATAGGATAAGACACAGCAAAACATCATAATGTTTCCCTGATATGCCACAATTTTTGTCACACAGAGAGATAGGAGTCTGACACAGATACCACACTGGTCACTCTATGTAGCCTGTATTTTTTTAGTTTATACCCCAAAATATTGTACAGAACTAGGGTAACAGACATCAAATACAGTGGAATATAGCCCAGAAATGCCATAATTTGTAGACCACAGATAGATCTGGCATCTGACGGAGATAGAACACAGTTACATATGTGGGCTGGATTTTTTTTGGACCACCAAAATTGTGTCAATAACTAGGCTATGACACTAAAAAAAAAAATTGTTGGAGTACTAAAATTGTAAAATAGTTATCACAATGATATGCGATGCGTGTGGCATTAAAAACATAGTGATAAATATAAGAACAATAGAAAAATATTTTTTGGCCACCTAAAGATTTTTTGGTCAGCAAAATGGTGGCCAAAAATGTTGTAAGACACTCCAAAAAATACTACAGTAACAAAAAAAAAGAATTTTCTGCTCACTCAGATCTGATGCCTGGGACAAAAAAAGAAGTATTCAATTGGCAGATTTCCACACTGTTGTATAATGACCTGGCTGTAGCCTGCAGCATGACAAAGCAAATAAATGTTGAAAAAATTGTGTCTCTGGATTGCTTTGTAAGCAAATTAGGAGGATTCAGGTGCAAAAAAAACCAGACAATAGTCACAGATACCTGCAGCTAGATATATATATAATAGGCAGCACTAGACAGTAATGGACCCATTTGAAGTATGCAGTAAAATCTATTCACTCACATACAGTGCCTGGATGTCTTGCACTGATGTTGATATGTAAGGGGTGAAGCACAGGAGGAGTCGGAAGGTATTACCTCCTCTGCTCCATGTCCGGAACCTTGGTGCTGTACAGCAGGTTTCCCAGGGGGGACGTTTGCAGACGCAGACAGGAAGCGAGACAGACTGGGAGCGGGAGAGTTTGGCACACTGACCAGAGAGGAGTGTGTGTGGCAGACTGAGGAACAGACAGCTGCACGTTAGGGAGGGGGGATTCCTCCCTGTGAGAGAGCTAACACAGGGGGACGAAACAGGCTTGCTGCTGATTGTGAGTATGTGAATGCAGAGTCCCCTGAGATTGAAACCAGACTCCCTCCTGACAGCACGGGGACAGAAACTCGCTCGCATAGTAGCAGCGGCCACAGTGACGAGTCAGAGCCCCTGACTCCAGCAGAGAAGCTTAGCAAAAGACTGAGCCTTGTTTCGGTGGAGAGACTGTTAGTTCTGAAGCAGAGATTCAGAGCAGGGAAGACTCAGTTGTCCCAGTCTTCCTCTGCCTCCCACATTAACCCTTACCAGTTCACAGAAACTGCAGCACTCCCAGAGATGACAGCGCACACAGAGAGACTACAAGTGCCGCTGCTGTCGGCACCTACGTTGGAGATGACGACTCGGCGAGGGCAAGATTTCTTCAGACTGATAAGTTTCCTGAAACTCTCGTTAATTATCGCTATTCTGCTCGACTGTTTGATTACTCATTTATAGACTTCATATGCTGATAATATACTGTTATAATATTAGTTTGATCCCCACTATTTTCTCCCTGTGAGGAGAAACTTATCCTTGTAAATAAATTCTTCACTGTTGATCTGGCTCTGTTCCGTCTTGACATACCCTGCACCTGCACATTATTACACTTGGCGTAGTCAGCAGGATGTCACACGGTAACGAGGACAGGGCAGACCAAGCAGTTGGGGAAGGCCCCAGGTCTAGCATTTCACTGGGAGCCATGTTGAATAATTTGCCAAAGTTTACTGGGAGCAATGTGATGATATGGAGTTGGACGGAGCGTATCCGGGGAATGATGCGGATGTCCCATGACACCGGCCCTGGAGGCAGAGATAGCATTAATGGCCCTGGAAGGGGAGGCATGGGATTACGTTAAGCTTAGGTCCCCTGAGACAGAGATATCTTGGACAAAGTGCTGCGCATATTTGAGGAGACACATGGGGACCCCACTGACGTAGGGGAACTGCGCATGTGACTGTTTCACCAGGTACAAAGAGAGGGGGAGACTGTAACACAATTTATGAACGCCCTGCAAGAGCTCCATACTGCCATCAAACGGAAGGACAGCTTGGGTGTAGGGTCAGTAGATGTTGTACTCCGGGATCAGCTTGTGACGGGGATGCGCGATGTGTTGATGAAAAAGGCCCTGCGGGAGCGCATGCTGGTAAAGCCAGATATAACTTCCTCTGAAGTTGGCAGTGAGGCACGTGCGCGAGAGCAAAAGCAGGAGCTGGGAGGTAACCACCACTGCGGACACTATCCCTCAATGGGTGGAAGACCTGAAGGTGGAGATTAGACATGTCCGTGAAGAAATGGTGGCCTTAAAAAGGACTCGGGCGGTAGAGTCCGGCTCTTTGGTAAGGGGAAGAGAAGCTGCCCCCCGGCATGGGATTGCTGCTACCCAGAAGAGAAGCCATCTTAAGTGTTATACCTGTGGAGAGCCCAGCCACATCTCCCGGTGGTGTCCCCGACAGAGCCGACCATCCCCGCACCATCAGTTAAACTAGGTGGCTCCGAGCCCGAGGGATGCCGCCTGGAGCGTGAAGATTGGAGGAAGAGTAGTAGAAGTCCCACCAACCTTGTTTCCATGTGCCCCCTGGTCTGGGCTGAAATCAATGGAAGAGCAGTGCGGTGCCTTGTAGACACCAGCTCACAAGTGACCACCATGCCTGAAGGATATTTCTGCCATCACTTCACCAAGGCATTACGGCCAGAATGAGGACCAGTGATCAAACTTATGGCGGCCAATCACTTACCCATCCCGGTCGCAGGGGAGGTATGGATGAATACAGAAGTCTGCGTTAAAGATGTGGGGAGAAGAGGCATATTCCTCATGGATGGAGAAGCAGCTAAAGACCATACCGTGACCCTGGTCATGAATGTGCTTAAAGATCTTGGGAGCCTTCTGTTCAACGAGTCCCTAAAGCAGTTCCTGCAGCAATGGAGAGTCAAAACCCCTCAGAGAAGGATCTTTCAACAACTGATATGGACAGCTCAGGTCTGGGAAGCATACAGTAATGAGAAGTAACTCGGCAAAGTCATCGCACCCGCCTCTGTTAATTGAGTGTTGCCCCCTGGACAGACCGACAGAGAGACTGTTAGTTCTGAAGCAGAGACTCAGAGCAGGGAAGACTCAGTTGTCCCAGTCTTCCCTTGCCTCCCACATTAACCCTTGAGGACCTGGTTACCAGTTCAACGAAACTACAGCGCTCCCAGAGATGACAGCGCACACAGAGAGACTACAAGTGCCGCTGCTGTCGGCGCCTATGTTGGAGATGACGACTCATCGAGGGCAAGATTTCTTCAGACTGATAAGTTTCCTGAAACTCCCGTTAATTATCGTTATTCTGCTTGACTGGTTGATTACTCGTTTATAGACTTCATATGCTGATAACATACTATTATATTAGTTTGATCCCCACTATTTTCTCCCTGCGAGGAGGAACTTATCCTTGTAAATAAATCCTTCACTGTTGATCTGGCTCTGTTCCGTGGTGACATACCCTGCACATGCACGTAATTACAGATATGCGCACATAGACTCCACAGCCTACCTAGCACTGTAATTTATATACCCCCTAATTAGCCCTTAAAAGGACTGTTAGTTTAGCTGGATTTTTCGATTGAACAATGGTAGACACACATTACCTAATAAAAGCACAAATTTGACCCTATCTCAGCAGCAACTCTCTCTACACTGTCTGAATCCGGAGCTGAATGCGTCGAGCAGGGCGGCGTCTGGTCTCTTATAGACCTGATGACGCTGTGCAGCCAGCCAATCACTGTAATATCACAACAAAATGGCTGCGGCACTACAGTGCATAGCAGACAATCCCTGCATGTTCATTGGTGCTCTAAAGAGCGCCAAAATTACAGGGCAAAGACCCGAGCTCCCGCCGAATAATACTGGAAAGGCTCGGAGCTCGCCGAGTACACTGAGTACAGTAATATTGGAGAGAGTAACGAGTAGTGGCAGCATGTTCGCTCATCACTTATGACCATGTGATATTTCAGTTTTTCTTTTTTAATAAATTTCTACATTTCTGTTTTTTTCAGTCAAGATGGGGTGTAGAGTGTACATTAATGAGAAAAAAAAAGAACTTTTTGAATTTACTAAATGGCTGCAATGAACCAAAGAGTGAAAAATGTAAAGGGGTCTGAATACTTTCCATACCCACTGCATATCAATCTTATGTCCAAAGCTGGAGTTGCTAAGGGAAGCTGCATGGAAATTACAACCTTTTCTATAAAAAGATGCCTGATTACAATCCATACTTCCAGACTCCTCACTTCTGTGTTTTATGCAGCCCCAAAATTTAAGAAGCATCATTGTCAGAAACTCCCTGTCCTCTCCAACAGCTGAAAGAACACTTCCCTGCATCCAGAAAAAATGTAAAAACCTGTCCATTAATAATGAGCTTGGACAAAATAAAGATCCCCATCTCACATCAGGACTACAAGATCCCAGGTACTTTCAGCTGCATCACATCTAATTTTGTGTAATTAATTATATGTGCCAAATGTCCAACTGGGGGTCTGTATGAGGGTAGACAGGGCAAAAACTTAGAAAACGGATGAATACTCATTGCCACACAATAAAAGATAAAAGAATAGATTTATCTGTGGCCAAACATTTTTGTATCCCCTTATCACAGCACCATGGACATGCAATTACTTGTATTAAAACGTCATTTAAAATCTCAGAGAGATAGAATAGTCTGGAAGTTCAAACTTATGACAACCTTTGACACACTCCGTGCAGGAATGAATGCATCTCATGGGTTTATGTGTTTCTATATCAACTAAGGAATTTGCTCCTCAGACCTTGTGGGGGCATCACAACCCTGGACCAGTCCTCAATCACAGGACAATAAAACTTTCACACTCCTCCTCTATGAACTGTTCCAGTATTTAAGGCCACAATTGTTTATTCTACTCCCATAATGATAGTACTGCTTCAGTTCACTTTTCTTATCTATTGCATGATTTCTGTGTCCCATTGTACATAAATGTGTGACTCTTCAGATTTTATGTTAGTCTATGCCTGATGAAGAGACCTTTGTAGTCTTGAAAGCTTACAATTTGTTACTTACTATCTTTTCAGCTAGCCATTAAGCGAACCTGTCAGCAGGATTTTGCTAAGTAAACTACAGGCATTGTCAAGTTGCCACTGTTACACTGATTAAAATGATACCTGGGGTAAAGAAATCCATCATGTGGCTGGACTGTAGGCAGAGTCTTTTCTTCCTGTTCTAAGCCAGAGAAACCAAGGAAAGACCTGCCCACAGGCCGCTGCAAAGCACAAACAGTCTGTCTCTATGGTGAGGAGCATGTTCCTTCTTTCTTTTTTTCCTTGGATTTGATGTCTAAGGGGGGATGATGGAGAAACAGAATAAATTTCTTTTGTTGGCTATAAGGATCTCTGGGATTAGTATCTCATCCTTTAATGTCATGGTCATCTCATCACCACCTGACACTTATTCTATTGGGATTTTTTTTTGTTTAAGGATGGGTGTCTGATTGATGTTTGCTTTTGCATTTGCACTTTATTAATTAACTCTGCCTGGTTTTGTAGTATTATTCTGCATTATACACCTGCATGTACTCCCCTTTTCTGCAATGTGATAAACTAAATGGTATAATTCTTTACATGGTTTACTATGTTATTTAGTTTAATTTCTTATGCTACCCCTATATTTGGAGGCTTGAATGCCCTGTCTTTTTTAATTTTGATTTTTTTTTATATTATCATTAATAAAATATTGTTTTAAAAGTTTCTAGTTAGTATCTCTTCATGTCTGACAGCTATTACCGTAATGTACTATTGTGTTTGATTAATATTGAAGTGCCCAACAATGCAGTGTTTTAGGACATATTGAAGTAGTTAGTGTAATACCTGTTATTTCTTTACTGTAGATTTAAAATAAATAATAATTTCCTCGAGAATAAGTTAGGATTCTTTATGGCTGTGAATAAATCAAAATGGTTAGTGGTCCAAAAAGTAAGATTCTTCTTTAAAACTTCTAAGTGAACAACTGTGAGAACATGAGTTGACAAAATTTATTATCTCAGGATTATTCTTTTTGCTGCTTTTCTTCTTCTTGGAACTGTATTGCGTCATTTTTCATTTATTTTGTTGTATATTTCTATTAGTTCTGACTTGCCTGTTGTGAATGTGCTAGAGATGGTTTCTGAGCAGAGGCTCCCTCTGGTGGTTACAGACAGTACTGAACCTTCCAGCGAGGAATGGCAATTTGGGATCACTGACTGGACTGATATAAGGGAGGTTCCCTCCCATGATGGTCGCCGGTGATCAATTGTTCTTGTCTCAATTGTGGTTCCTGGTTCATTTGGAAGTTTGCTGGAGTCTTGCCTGCACCTGCTGCTTTCAGATAAGATATTTTCTGCTTTTCTTATTGTGCTTGCTTTTTGCATAGTTTTCTGCACTTTTGTGGAGGTCAGCCGGGTCCCCTCCTGGGGCCTGGGCTCCTCTCAATTTATCTGTAGCCACTGTTATTTGTTCATTTGCTTTTTCCTGTTTTTTCAGTGGCTGCGGCTCTGTTTTGTTACACCAGAGATCTGATTTAGGTGGTAGAGATCGTGTGATCTCAGGTTTTTTGGCAATCAGAAGTGCTGGTATTTTTTAGGGTTTTTGTTGGATTGCAGTCAGAATTCTCTCCTGTACTTTTCTGTCTAGACAGATTGGGCCCCAACGTTTGCTCATTCTATTTTCTGTCTGTGTCCGTGCTTTCTTCTTGTCCAACCGCCATTACATGTTTGGGTGCTTCCTATTTTCTTTGGGGATCTGCTCCGGGGCAGATAGCTTTCATCTTTCTGCCTTTAGGTGTAGTTATCTTTCAGGCTGTGACGAGGCGTCTAGGATCAAGGTAGGAGTGCTCCACGGCTACCTCTAGTTGTGTGGTTAGTTCAGGTTACTGCAATCCAATAGGTTCCAGCCTCTCTGGTGTATTACCGTTTTTGATTTTTCTCCTCAGCTACCTAAACATAACACTTGCCTCTAGCAATGCTCACTGAAATTTTGCTTGGTCATCCAGACCTTATCATGACCTCCACTGTTCTTGCTAACTATCATTTCTTAATTACATTTCAAACAACTAAGGAAAGAACAACTTGAAAACGTTTTGCTATTTTCCTGATTGCCTTTTCCTGCTTTGTGGGCTTGCACCATTTTCATCTTCAGAGTGCTAGGCAGCTGCATACAAAAACCCATTGCTGCTGTTTTTTGGCACAAGGTTAGAGGAAGCTGGGTTTCTATAAAGCCGGGAAATTTGCCTCACCTGACCTTTCCTAACAATGATAGCAAACAAGCCATAAACCTAAGGGTATGTCTCCACATTCCGGATTGGCAGCTCTTTGAACGCAGCGGATACCCGCTCCGTTCAAAGCGCTGCCGGCTTTTGCACATGTGGTGATTCCGCAAGTGTTCATTGAATCACCGCATCCTATACATAGAATGGTGCTATTTATCTTGCGGAGACTGTGCGTCTCCGAAAGATAAATTGACATGCTGCAGTCTAGAAAGACGCGGCGCATGTGCGTAAACCCAGGTCTGCCACCTGTGTGTTTGTACGCATAGTGGAGATGGGATTTCATAAAATCCCCTCCACTATGCTGTGACATCTGGACGCTGCGGATTGGACAGTGGATACCCTTACAGGCAAATTAAGGTCTGAGTGCTTGGTCATAGTTATCTGAGCACACAAATATCAAAGGGTACCCAAACTTTTGCATCTGCCCATTTACCTTTTGTAATTTTTAAAATGTAAAAAATTACAATATACAATGGAAATGTGTAATCTTTAACCTTATGCCTTTTACATGCTGTTGTTTTATCTATTGCATTATATCTGTGCCTCGTTGTCCATAAATATGTGACTCTTCAGATTTTCTGTTATTCTGTGCCTGAAGAAGAAACCCTGGTAGTCTCGAAATATATAAATATAGTTATATAACACCCTATATAGACCTAAAAATAGCACTGGCTTGTCATAAACAGTAATCTAATTGAAAGTAATTATTTATTTTCCCCTGATAAATCTTGGGGCGCTTTTACTCTACTGTCTCTACAGCTGCACTTCTGTGGGGAATAGAGGTAATTAAAAGAGTCTAGCATACCATTCCACATAGGAAATCACATGATTTTCAAGCTGCAAAAATGAGAAAAAAACTGACAAGCTCAGCATATGTCTTGTTACATAAAGTTCTGATCATTATTAAAGTACTATTGTTGAGACAAGTGCCTGCACTGCTTTTTCTCTGACAACAATGGAGTATGTATATAGCACATGCTGATGACCCAGAATAATCACATCTCATATACATTGTGAGTAATAAAATGTAATGTTTTGCTGTAGAGTTCTCACTCCCTCATTTGAAGATTTCAAGTAAGTTATAATACTTAAAAAAAAAAAAATAAATGATAATACTACTGTTGTAGCTGTTTGCATTCTGACTCAAAGTCAGATATGCCAGATCACCAGTGAGGCCAAATTAAGAGGTTACACCCCAATAACGAGCTTGGAGAAAAGCACGCACACAGGTTGTGAGCAAATCACTTTTCTGATTTTAATGAAACACGAGGCAGTATTTTATACCATTTACAGCAATGTAACTCAATATAGCTCATGTAGCTCATGACCCCCCTCCGTTACCCAGGGTCAGACTTTATTTACCATGTACCCAGAACATGCTCTTGCTGACTATTGAAAACATTTCATATAAGGCGCATAAAATCCTTGAATCAGAGAATATAAGACTGCTACATTATAAGAACAAATTCTAGCAAATTCAAGCAATTAAAGGCAAAACATTTAACCCTTCTATATCAATTTCCCCCTTTTGTAAATGGTATAACCTTTGCCACAGGATCAGTTGGTGTCTACAAAGGAGCTAGTATCTCATGGGTCTAGTACCCATAAGGGGGATTCCTACCAGCTTCGCCCATCCACGCTCAGTGTGGACACTTACTTCCCCCGTCAGCAGTGGCGATATGGGGTCTTATGATACGCTATGGAAGGTTCAGCCTTAGATTCTTTTTTTACACATACACTATTCAATAGCTTAGGTAATATATACTGCTCTGGCAAAAATTATGAGACCACTGCACAGTTTTCTGAAAATCAGCTATTCTACATGTCTGACAGCCATTCCATTCCAGTGTCAGTTGAATTCCAACCGGAGTACACCTCATTCTACTTAATGTGCTTCTGATTAGGTGATCACCTGAACCAAATCTTATTTAACGAAGGAAAGTATAAAAAACACTGCTGTGGTGTTCACAATCCTTTTGCAGTAGGACAAGGTGGAAGGCAAAACAAGTGCTAGTAATAGCCCAAAAGTAATAGGAATGAAAAAATAACTTTTAACCATGCCAAAGGAGTTAAAAAGAAAAGTCTTGAGTGATTTAAAAACGGGCTCAATTCTGCGTTTACTAGCAGGGGGATACAGTTAGCGTCATTCTGTCTCCATCCTTAAAATTTCCAACAAGGTCAAGCAGTAAACATTGGAGACAACAAAGCTACAGACCAGCAGAGGGTGAAAATGACCCTCCACTGACCTGGATGACTGTCATCTTATTTGAATGTCACTCAGCAACCGCAGGATGACAACAAGTGACCTACAAAAGGAATGGCAAATGGCAGCTGGGGTGAAGTGCACTGCAAGAACAGTTCGTAACAGGCAGAGGCAGGGCTCAAGTCATGCAAAGCTAGAAAAAAGCCTTTCATCAATGAGAAGCAAAGGACAGCCAGGCAGAAGTTTGCCAAAGACCATAAGGATTGGACCATGGAGGACTGGAGTAAGTTAATCTTCTCTGATGAGTCTAATTTTCAGCTTTGCCCAACACCTGGTCTTCTAATGGTTTGACGGAGACCTGGAGAGACGTACAAGCCACAGTGTCTTGCACCCACTTTGAAATTTGTTGGAGGATCGGTGATGATCTGGGGATGCTTCAGCAAGGCGGGAATTGGGCAGGTTATTCTTTGCAAAGGGCTTATGAATCAAGCTTCATACAAGGTTATCCTGGAAGAACAGTTGATTCCTTCTGCTCAGGCAATGTTCCCCAACTCTGAGGACTGTTTTTTCCAGCAGGACAATGCGCCATGCCACACAACTAAGTCAATCAATGTGTGGATGAAAGACCACCACATTAAATCCCTGTCATGGCCAGCCCCATCTCCAGACCTGAACCGCATTGAAAACCCCTGGAATGTAATCAAGAGGAAGATTTTTTTTACTTAAAATTTTGTACCAGGTGTGGCATAAACTCACCCAAAAGCAGTGTGAAAGACTGGTGGAAAACATGCCAAGACGCATGAAAGCTGTAAATATAAATTATGGTTATTCCACAAAATATTGATTTCTGAACTCTTCCTGAGCTAATACATTAATATTCTTGTTTCTAAATGATTATGAACTTGTTCTCTTAGCATTATTTGAGGGCTGCAAGCACTGCATTTTTTTGTTATTTTGACCATATCTCATTTTCTGAAAATGAATACAAAATTTATTTCTTGGAAATTCGGAGACATGTTGTCAGTGGTTTAAAGAATAAAAGAGCAATTTACATTTTACTCAAAAATATACCTATAAAGAGAAAAATTGAACAAACTGAAAATTTTGCAGTGATCTCTTAATTTTAAAGCAATAAACAAAACAATAAAATCTGCATACAAGCCTGTACAATACCAGAAATCCTTCCTGCTAGGCCTCTAAACCAGTTGGCGGGATTTAAAAAAGAGTCTCTGTATTGTATTAGTCTCATTAAGAACCTCAAGGAACTTGGAAAATCTTAATATTTAAAAGTTTATCCAGTGTCTCTGTAAGGTGCAATAATCCTGCTATTTCCAGCAAGGTGATTAGTAGAACAGTCATTCTGCCGGTGAAGTAACCTTTTTGCAGTGGATCAGGGAGCGCTTTCCCTCAAGTTTCACTGAGGTGGATGTGGTCAGCTGGACTTCGAATGAAACATCACAATGTGGATCTAGGCTCCTTCTCACGTGTCTGCTTATGACCTCCAATCACCTGGATTCAGTTGATGCACGTCTGCACTGGCATTAGGATCTGGAATGGATGACAACACATGTTTATGCATCACATTAAGTCTTTTCTGCAAGGCCTTGACATAGGCTGTCAAAACACCATTTTGCATTTGTAGCAACCGTGGGAAGTACAGACCAGTCTTTGGGGCACTACCGAACAGGACTTAAAAAGGAGACAAGTCTTTCTATTTAGAGTGTGTCTGACTGAAAAGAGTGCAAGTCATGGCCTTTTGAATTTTTAAGTGTCATTTTATCATTAGCATATTTTACCAGACCTGCTTCCGGTCAACCAGAGAAGAGATCTACACATACTAGGATATTTTCATACAC
>VIAB01018596.1:29295-45083 GCA_009801035.1 Oophaga pumilio | reverse complement strand
TCAGGGTCCACCGCAGCTCTGGCACAAACCCGATGACACGCAGGTTGCATGGGCAGGAACGAACTGGCCGTGTCGGCTTGGCAATTTTTTGGTTTTAGAAGGGCATGACATGCCTATATCTGTGTCTCCCCCTCCTTTTACTCCTCCACCTCTTTTCTGTTCGCATGACTATATGTACTTGTCACTTTTCCATGTGTTAGTTGTGTCTTCTGAGCAACTTGTCAGCTTTTGGACACCTTTGAAGTATTTTCTTTGTGTTTTCTAGGTGTTTCTATGTGTTTTGGTTTGCCTGCCATTGGTTTTACCGGTGTTTGACGGTGTTTGACGAACAGTTTGACGAAAAGTTCGTTGAACACACGGCTGTTCGGCGAACCGAACTCGAACACTACGGGGGTGGCTCATCACTGCTTACTAGCAGCAGGCTCTGCCTGCACGGTGGACCCCGGGCTGCGAACGCACCTTTCTTTAATATCTATTAGGTGCATTCCGCTGGCCCTTAACAATATATCTGTGTATATGTTCTGCATATATAGTTCTGTAATTGAGGTGTCGCCATAATAGGGATCAGCAGTTAATGTCTAATGCCTGTGTTTTATCTTAGGGCCTGTTCTCACTCTCTTTCTTTACTGTGCCCGGTGGGTTCAGCCTGAATTCCTTAAAGAGCCATAAATTGCAATGAGTGGAATTGAGCTCACATGAATTCCACGTGTGATGTTTTTTTTCCTGAACGTGTCCATCTGTTTCAACAGCCACAGAAAAGTGGACACTTTTAGATGAAAAAATGCAAACAGACTCTAAGGGTAGTTGCACGGTCAGTAATCGCTGTGGGTTGGATGCTGCGTACTTGAGCAGCATCCAGATGTTACAGCACAGTGAATGGGATTTCTAGCCCGTGGTTCACCCACTGGGACCAACATGTGGTGCACATGTCCAGAACGCAGCATATCTATTTATCTTGCCGAGATGCATGTCTCCGCATGATAAATTTCACCAGTACAATGTATTGGATGCAGTGAATCCGCACAGGTCAGTGAACACAGAGGAGTGACCTGCATTCAATAGACTGCAGTGGACATGTGCAACATCCAAAGCGCTGCCAATTCCTGACCGTGTGGACATGCCCTAAGAAAATAAATCAGTCAATTTGAGAAAAAAAAATGGAATTCATTTGAACTCTGCTTGTGTCAGTGCAGTCTGTGGCTGCGTCGGGGATTTATGTGAATCCTATTTTAGGGGGATTCAGGCAGAAGCGCAGGGCTTAATATACTACTGTATTAAATAGTGCCATCTACTACACTATTCTTCGCTGTCCCAGTGTAAGAAGATGGACCGGATTGGGGGTAACTCTCTTGTGCGGCTCCGGAACTATCGAGGCTGTCACCATTATTATCCGGGGTAAATCTTTCCAACCTGGACCGACATTTTGCACTTGCCACCAGGGGGCGTGACTAAGATAAAAAGGCCGGTACGCAGGAAAGGAGGTTGAGACTTGGCGGGAAGACAGAGCGAGTGGCAGGGGAAGTTTGGTGCTCTGTCCTCTGAGCACCGTTACAGCGCAGGACCGCGCTATAGATTTCATGCGTCCAGGTGACTGTAGACAGAGACTTGCCATGGGCCTGTTAGCTCCCGCAACTGAAAGAACCAAGTGCTCAGGATCATTTGTTACCATGCGCATGCCGACTAAGACAAACTGGGTGACCTATCCTGAACTGTGCCCTTCCTCACCTGCATACTACGGTCCAGCTAAGTCACGCTTTGGCAGTGTTACAGTCTGCGCTGCACTCTGCACGATGAACCTTGAGACCAAGACCCTGCACAAGTCAATGAGGACTCATCGCCATCGCGTGGAGCTGGACCCTCCACTTCTCCAGGACTACACCGGAATCATCATGTGCCAGTTACGTAGACACCACCGTTGGAACCCAAGACTCTGCAGACAGGAAGCCGTCGGACTGATAAGTTAACTCTTTAATGAACAGTTGCTTTACTTTTTACCATTATTACTTCCCCCGTACCCATACTGTGCTAATATGACTTGCCATATCCCTTCTTAACCCCGTACCTCTCTGCTTGGAGTATTCCCCTGTTAATAAATCTGTTAACTCTTGCTCTGCCTCCCGTCCGTCACTGCATCCCGCGACCTGCTCACACCAGTACAGCAGCCAGACACAGACACCGGACAGAAGACGCTTTCTTTTTATAAATCTGTTGCATGTCATCTTTCTGCAGCGATTTTTTTTCCCTATTCAAATGAATGAAAAGCAAAAATGCAAGTGAAAAGGCTGCAAAAATGCAGAATATTTCCTGCCAACACTGCAGATCAATCCGCAGCAAAAATGATGTGTGTGAACAGACACTACAGGGGTTTTCTGAGAATGTAAAAATAGTTAGCATGAAATGATAAATCCCGCATGGTCCCAGCACTGATGATCCAGAGGTCTCTGCCAGTCTTGGCACTGGGCTGCAGTCATCTTGTGGTTTCACAAACCATCGGCCACGGAGCCAGAGGGGATTTAGCAGAGTAGTTTGAGGGACATGTAGGACTTTTTTTATCGCTTTTTTTCTGGCTTTTGTGAGGTAGGATGTAGAAAAAGATGCCAATTCTGCTGATGTTTTCTATTATGTCACTGTACAGCCCCCTTTACACAACCATGTGTCATGTTTTTTACAGATACCACATGTACCTTTTATAACTTATGGTGATGCACTCATGTCCTTGTTTTCCAAGCAGCACAGATGACAAGGGCAAATACAGTCATGGCCAAAAGTTTTGAGAATGACACAAATATTATATTTTCACATGATCTGCTGCCCTCTGGTTTTTATGTGTGTTTGACAGATGTTTTTATCACAGACGGAAATATGATAATTGCAAACATATGAGTAACAAAAGCTTATATTGACAGTTAGAATGAGTTAATGCAGCAAGTCAATATTTGCAGTGTTGACCCTTCTTCTTCAGGACCTCTGCAATTCTCCCTGGCATGCTCTCAATCAATCTGGACCAAATCCTGACTGATAGCAGTCCATTCTTGCACAATCAATGCTTTCATTTTGTCAGAATTTTTAGGTTTTTGTTTGTCCACCCGTCTCTTGATGATTGACCACAAGTTCTCAATGGGATTAAGATCTGGGGAGTTTCCAGGCCATGGACCCAAAATTTCTATGTTTTGTTCCCTGAGCCATTTATTTATCACCTTTGCTTTATGGCAAGGTGCTCCATCATGCTGGAAAAGGCATTGTTGATTGCCAAACTGCTCTTGGAGGGTTGGGAGAAGTTGCTCTTGGAGGACATTCTGGTACCATTCTTTATTCATGGCTGTGTTTTTAGGCAAGACTGTGAGAGAGCCGATTCCCTTGGTTGAGAAGCAACCCCACACATGAATGGTTTCAGGATGCTTATCAGTTGGCATGAGACAAGACTGGTGGTAGCGCTCACCTTGTCTTCTCCGAATGAGGCGTTTTCCTGATGTCCCAAACAATCGAAAAGGGGATTCATCAGAGAAAATAACTTTACCCCAGTCCTCAGCAGTCCACTGCCTGTACCTTTTGCAGAATATCAGTCTGTCCATGATGTTTTTTCTGGAGAGAAGTGGCTTCTTTGCTGCCCTCCTTGAGACCAGGCCTTGCTCCAAGAGTCTCCGCCTTACAGTGCGTGCAGATGCACTCACAACTGCCTGCTGCCATTCCTGAGCAAGCTCTGCACTGCTGGTAGCCCGATCCCGCAGCTGAAACACTTTTAAGAGACGGTCCTGGCACTTGCTGGTCTTTCTTGGGCGCCCTGAAGCCTTTTTGGCAACAATGGAACCTCTCTCCTTGAAGTTCTTGATGATGCGATAGATTGTTGACTGAGGTGCAATCTTTCTAGCTGCGGTACTCTTCCCTGTTAGGCCATTTTTGTGCATTGCAATGATGACTGCACGTGTTTCTTTAGAGATAACCATGGTTAACAGAAGAGAAACAATGATGCCAAGCACCAGCCTCCTTTTAAAGTGTCCAGTGGTGTCATTCTTACTTAATCATGACAGATTGATCTCCAGCCATGTCCTCATCAATACCCACACCTGTGTTAATGGAGCAATCACTGAAAAGAGGTTAGCTGGTCCTTTTAAGGCAGGGCTGCAATGATGTTGAAATGTGTTTTGGGGGATAAAGTTCATTTTCTAGCCAAATATTGACTTTGCAAGTAATTGCTGTTAAGCTGATCACTCTTTATAACATTCTGGAGTATATGCAAATTGCCATTAGAAAAAGTGAAGCAGTAGACTTTGTAAAAATTAATATTTGTGTCATTCTCAAAACTTTTGGCCATGACTGTACAAGTCTATGGGTCCATGTAAACATGCCATCCTTGTGCTGTCCGTGTGCCATCTGAGTTTAACATTGAAAGTATGTGAGAAGCTTTGTAATTTCATTTCCAGTATCCATACCAGAAAAACATGGAAAACACACTGATTGAAAACACTGGGACTTCAATACCAGCGTAACATGAATGTGTTGTATATGGACATGGCCTAAAGGTGTTGTTGGTGGAATATTTCAGGATTGGATGCCCCACTTTGAATTTAGCCCAGGCCCCCAATATGTCTAAAACTGGTCCGAAGACACCACATTTCTTGTGCAATTCCTCTTGAAATCAGGGAAATACATATTTTTTTTAAATGTAAAAGAATATTCCTCAAAGTCCAGACATTTGAGTTCAACAGCCTACCTCACAAAGCATAAATAATGCAAACAATTCATTCAGCATATATTTGTTTTACAAATCAAATTTTACATCTACAGTGATTTTTCACTATGGAATAACAAATAGTTATGGCTTACTTTACTGTATATTTTCGAGTATAAGCCGATCCGAGCATAAGCTGAGGCATCTAATTTTACCTAAAAAACCTGGGAAAACTTGTTATTATTATTATTATGCATTTTTATAGCGCCATTTGTTCCATGGCGCTTTACATGTGAAGAGGGGCAAATATAGACAAGTACAGTAAACATGAGCAATACAAGGCACACACAAGTACAGAAGGAGAGAGGACCCTGCCCGCAAGGGCTCACAGTCTACAGGGATGGGTGAGGATACACTAGGAGAGGGTAGAGCTGGTCGTGCGGTGGTTCAGTAGACTGATGATCACTGCAGGTTGTAGGCTTGTCGGAAGAGGTGGGTCTTCAGGTTCTTTTTGAAGGTTTCCATGGTAGGCGCGAGTCTGATGTGTTGGGGTAGAGAGTTCCAGAGTATGGGAGAGGCACGGGAAAAGTCTTGTATGCGATGGTGGGAAGAAGAGATAAGAGGGGAGTAGAGGAGGAGATCTTGTGAGGATCGAAGGTTGCGTGTGGGTATGTACCGGGAGACCATGTCACAGATGTATGGAAGAGACAGATTGTGGATGGCTTTGTAGGTCATGGTTAGAGTTTTGAACTGGAGCCTCTGGACGATAGGAAGCCAATGAAGGGCTTGGCAGAGAGGAGAGGCTGGGGAATAATGGGGAGATAGGTGTATTAGTCGGGGAGCAGAGTGCAGGATGGATTGGAGTGGTGCCAGAGTGCTAGAGGGAAGGCCAGAGAGTATTAGGTTGCAGTAGTCGAGGCGGGAGATAATGAGGGCATGCACTAGTGTTTTTGTAGTTTCATGGTCAAGGAATGCCCGGATCCGGGAAATATTTTTGAGTTTGAGACGGCAGGAGGAGGCAAGGGTTTGGACATGTGGCTTGAAAGAGAGGGCAGAGTCGAGGATCACTCCGAGGCACCGAGCATGCGGGACTGGGGAAAGTGAGCAGCCATTGACGTTGATGGACAGGTCTGGTGGGGGGGTAGAGTGATATGGGGGAAAGATGATGAATTCTGTTTTGTCCATGTTCAGTTTTAGGAAGCGAGCAGAGAAGAAAGCAGAAATAGCAGACAGACATTGTGGGATTTTGGTCAGTAAGGAGGTGAGGTCAGGTCCAGATAGGTAGATCTGCGTGTCGTCGGTGTAGAGATGATACTGCAAACCATGGGATTCTATGAGCTGTCCCACGCCGAATTGACTCAAGTATAAGCCTGGTATGCATTGTCCCTTCATCCTGGTATGCATGGCTTCTCATCTCTATCCTGGTATACATCTGCTCCTCATCCCTATCCTGTTATTCATGGCTTCTCATCTCTATCCTGGTATGCATTGTCCCCCTCATCCATATCCTGGTATGCATGGCTCATCATCAATTTTCTTGTCTGCATAGCTCCTCATCCCTATCATTGTCTGCATGGCTCCTCATCCCTATCCTGGTATGATTGGCCCCATCCCTATTATTGTATGTGTGGCTCCATTCCTATCCTTGTATTCATGGCTCCATCCCTATCCTTGTATGCATGGCTCAATCCCTATCCTTGTATGTATGGCTCCTCATCCATATTCTTGTATGCAAGGCTCCTCATTCTTATCCTGGTATGATTAACCCCCATCCTTATCCTTGTATGTATGGCTCCATCCTTATCCTTGTATGTTTATCTCCATCTCTATCCTTGTATGCATGGCCCCATCTTTGTATGCATGGCCCCATCCCCATCATTGTATGCATGGCCCCATCCCCATCCTTGTATGCATGGCCCCATCCCTATCCTTGTATACATGGCTCCATCCCTTTCCATGCATGCATGACCCTATCCTTATCCTGATATGATTGGCCCCCATCAAAAAATATAAAAAAATAAACCATTACACTTACCTTCCTGCTCTCCCTCACAGCGTCTTGTTTCGGTGCCAGCAGCTGATTTGTGCTTGTAAGCAGCGCATTGCAGGGACATCATGACATGCTCACAAGCAGAGCACAGCTGCCGAAATACTCACGGCTCCCCACGAGTATAAACGACTATAAGCCGAGTGGTGAGTTTTCAGTACAAAAAAAATGTGCTGAAAAACTTGGCTTAAACTCGAGTATATACTTTATATTTTATATATATACTATATACTTTTATATATTATGGTTTTATTTCAGGTATTTTTTGATAAAATTAAAAGACCTGGTTTTATCATGTTCTATTCAATTAGAGTACGGATAAGGTTAAATTCACAGACAATTTCTATTACCATAAATGTTGTTAACTTATTTACATATTGCCAGCCCTGTCTTTGCTTTAGCTTATGCATGACTAAGGACTAAGGATGCATGTTTGCTTTTGAAACGTTTTGGTTTGTTTTATAATTTTTTCACTTGGATAATGAAGCCTTAATATTTAATTAAAAACATTTATATTTTACTCTCACTGAGCAGGAACCTATTGAATTATTTTGCCTGTTTGAATGACTCGTCGAGGAGCAAATCGTACACTATGGGTTATAACCATTAAATGCAGGAGATGAGCTGGTTGCGTTTGTGTTTTTTGTCTGACAATGACACCATCAATTTGAGTCAGTGTTATGCAAGCATAGTCTGTTAGATAACAAGTGACTAGGAGGAATCATTTTTGGAACAATTTTGAATTAAAAGTCTGTGAGCTGTATTATTATTGGACTGTTGATTATGATTACTAACGGTTTACAACTTTGCATACATTCCTGTGGTTATGTCATTTTGATATTACTAAAGTTGTTTTTGTGTTAAAGAGCTTGCAAGGGTTTCAGATGCAGTCTTAGGAGATCTCAGAATTATGAGCGCGTATTTTCAGGCCAATTAGAAGCTTTGCAGTATTGCCATTTGTAACAAACTGATTTGCTGAATATCAATTTTTTTTTAAAAAAAATTGACAAATCCAGTGAATTTCAAATTATTTGATCGTCTCTAGATAGAAGCCTACTCAGTGCTGGATTCCTTGGTATAAGGTTGAAACTGGAGGAAGACGATCTCTCATGGTGTGGAGAAAAAGAGGCCAGAGGGAGCTGCACACAAGACCAGATGGGAAGCTGCAGTAGCAGAAAAGATGAGCAGTGAGGTGAGTATTATTTTTTAACATTTTTGTTCACCCTTCTTATACTATGGTCAGTTATCTGAGGAGAGAGCCCATAGCACATTACATAGTTACTAGAGATGGGTGAATTAATTTGAGTGCTGCCGCATTGCAGAACAGTAGAGACCTGGCAAAAGTTTGGAAAAGGAAATATACTCACCTGACTTCTCACTTTTCCAGCTAATTCTGCTTCTCTCCGTTTCGTCTTTACGTAGCACTCTATTATCAAAATCACCTTTCCTTACTGAAGGCCGCAAGAGCTCCAATCCCTGAAAATGTACACACCTAGCAATCACCACCACAATGTGACTATTCAAACACATGAATTTGCTTTGATCTAAACCATTCCATTGTAGCTTTAGGTTGTTATCCTGCTGGACAGAGAACATACACCGAAATCTCAAATCTTTTGCAGTATCTAAAGATTTTACTTCACGATGGCATTGGATTTAGGGCCATCCACCTTGCCATGATCTCTAAACAGCTTACCTGACCCTGCTGAAGAAAACCATCACTTCAGCATGATGCTGTCACCACCAGGTTTGATGTTGGTGATTATAATGTGCAGTGTTAGTTTTCTCGACATATATTTTGCATTTAGCCCTAAAAGTTCTACTTTGGTCTCATCTGACCAGAGCACTTTCTTCCACATGCTAGCTTTGTCCGCTACATGGCTTTTTAGAATCTGAAAATGGTAATTATTATGGTTTGCTTTAAAGTTTGGCTTTCTTCTTGTCACTCTTCAATAGAGGTCAGATATTTAGGGCATATGACTAATTGTTGTCCTGTGGACATATTGTCCCGCCTGAGTTGTGAACCTGTGCAGCTTGGCCAGAGTGACCATGGGCTTCTTGGCTGCTTCTCTAGTTAGTGCTCTCCTTGCTTGAGATGTCAGTTTAGGTTGACAGTCATGTCTTGGTAGGTTTACAGTTGTGCCATACTCCTTCCATTTTGGATGATTGATTGCACAGTGCTCTGTGAGATGTTCAGAGCTTGAGCTATGTTTTCATAACATATCCCTGTATTACTCTTCTCTACAACTTTATCACTGAACTGTCTGGTGTCTTCCTAGGTTTTCATAATGCTGTTTGATCCCTAATGTTCTCAAACAAACCTGTGAGGCTTTCAAACAATAGCTATGGTTATACTGAGAATAAATTATGCTCAGGTATACCCAATTTACTAACTTTGTGACTTCTCGAGACAATTGGACACTCAGGATTTTATTTAGGGGTTTCAGACTACAGGGGGGGGCTGAATACAAATGGCAGACACAATTTTCAAATTTGTATTTTAAAAAAAAATAGAAAACCATGTATAATTTCCTTTATTCTTCACAAATACTTACTAATATGTGGTCACTACTTACTTTTTAAGGCTCTGTAGATGTAGTATATCAATATTAGAGTTAGGTAAGTGATAATGTTTGAATTATTGAGAGATTATAGGCAGATAAAAAAAGGATTAGGAAGATGAAAGAAATATTAAAACAGGATAAGGATATTAAGTTATGTAAAATGTATCTGGAGGACTGTTCCAGGTTAAAAAGTTATCAATATATCTTGTCCATATAATGACATATTGTTGGTATTCAGTATGTGTAGAAACAAATCTTTATTTGAAATGAGCCACGAAGATGTTCACATATGAGGGTGCTACACATCCTATACAGATTTATAGTTTACATCTGTGTTATTTTATTTACCATTGGCTCATAATCTGTTGAATTGGTGGCCTGTTTCTTTCTAGTCACTATCTTGATAAACCAACAATAGTAAGGCAGAGAGACTTTCACCCGCGCAGGAGTGTGACGGAGGACACTGTGCGCATGACACTGTGTGGATGACAAAAGACGAGTTAGACACACGAAGCAAGAAGAACGATAGGGCCACGCTGAAGATAAGTACAACAAAAGCTATATTTTATGTATACAGAGCACTTTGGACACATATACCACATTCTTATATGCTGTAACAGGTGCTGTTCCTACTTTATATGAGATGAACCTGGTGACATGTTCCCTTTACTGGATTATTTGGCTATGCATACTTCATTTCTTGTTGATTATATTTTTGTAGTCTAAACTTTTAGGGGATGTACTCATTTTTGCAACATGGTCTTGAATTAATTTGTTGGGAAAATACCTTTATTAGCTTGAACAAAATGACAAATATTGTTTGCAATCAATGGCCCACATTTTATAGTAAACACTAAAGTTTTTTTGATTTTTTTAATCTGCTTTGATGTACTCATTTATGATGAGCACCAAACTACATAAGCGTACTTTCCCTTTTGTGCTATTGCATGTAAATATGTATTTTTTAGGGTTAGGGCTTTTTACCTTTACTTAATGCAAGCTTATTACTATATGGGGCTTGTACAGTCTACTATTATCTAGCGATTGCTATACTTCATAGGCTTACCTGCCCCTTTGCACTTGACACTTTACCTCTACTAGTAGCGTATGAGCTTTCTATGCTGCAATATCTCCTAGGCCCCTAGGGTCTATTAGATCCAAGCAAGATGCTGTCATCTATTGCATGTAGTGGAAGCGCCCCATATGGCCAAGGCAACTCGGTACCGGGCTAGTGGTGGTTCAGGGGATGTTGGCACAGCAGCTGTGACCCGATCCGTGGCCCTGGGAGTCCAATAAAAAGGTGCTGCTTGAGTTAGATGTAAAAGGGAATAAAGATGATGATGGGGTAGTATATAGGGGTATTGTTCGTGACGTCACCCGTGGTGTTCGGCAATAAGATGATGGCTGACGCTACGGTACAGATCCACTGGGGCAGTTGGTGATGAGGCAAAGTTGTTATAGCTCTCCACAGGTAGAGCTAGACCCCAGGCAGTTATATAGTTTAAGGTAGATGATGGTAACGGTTGTCATGCAGGGCCAATGACGCAGTAAATAATTCAGAGGACACAGCAGGGTGCAGCCTTTTCAATTTACTCACTGTTGTTGAAACAATCCCCAGCCGGGGTGCTGTGTCCTCCAGGTAGGTGGCCCAGCCAGATCTCAGGTGGTTCGGGGTACACTTTTCCAGAACCCCCTTCTTTTGTTCCTTCCACTGGCCATCTCCCTGCCCTGGCTACTTCCTCTCCTGCTGTGCTCCACACACACACAGTATCCCAATAGGGCAACCTCGGATTCTGTCAGGCAACGTTGGTCAGACCCCTTGAGCCTATATGGCTGCCTTTTTGGCGAATGTGTGCGGACGTGGCTGTGGCACATACAGATACCTCAGCCTCCGGTTTGCTAGCTGAGTCTTGTAGTCGTCCACTAGTCTTGGAGGCCGGTTCCCCTACTGCGACCTGGTCCCACCATCAACCACACTGATGGATTCAGGCCCCACGGATGGATTCCTCACTATCCGTGCTACTAGGACCCCTTCTGTTCTTTCTAGGAGCTTCTCACATGTCCTCTACACTGCTCCTGTCAGTAGCTCCTCTCTCTTTGCTCTCCTCAGAGCTTCTAGCAGCTTCCCTGCTCACCACCAACTGTCACTGTTTAAGCTCTGCCTCTTCTCTACTTACTCCACACACACCCTCTATCCAGTCCCTCCCTGGTCTTGAGAGGTCTGGTGTTGAGTGCAAGTGTGTGGGGTCTGGTAATGTGTCCCCTCCATACCTGAGAGTGGAGTACCACACCTTTGGCTGAAATGCAGTACCTCTGTGGCGACTGGACCCTCAGGGGCACCACACATGTAATTTCAGTGCTCCTGTGTGCTCCTCCTGATTCAGCGGGTGCACAATGATGTCACTACATTGTGCACCATGCTTTGCCAGCATTGGAGCTGATGAGACCAGAGGACAGCCTGAGGCAGCATGGAGAACGAGGAGGAGAGGTGAGTATTGTATGTTTGTGTGGCTGAACTGTACTGTGTGTGGGGGGGCTGCACTATACTGTGTGTAAGGGGCTGCATTCTACTGTGTGTGTGGGGGGCTGCATTATACTGTGTGTGTGAGACTGCACTATACTGTGTGTGTGGGTTGCACTACAATGTGTGTGTAGGGGGCTACACTATATTGTGTGGGGGCTTCACTATGCTGTGTGTAAGGGGCTGCACTATACTGAGTGTGTGTATGGGGACTGCACTATACTGTGTGTAGGGGTTGCACTATGCTGTGTGGTGGGCTGCACTGTACTATGTGTGTGGGCTGCACTATACTATGTGTGTGGGGGGACTGCATTACACTCTGTCTTGGGGGCTTTATTATATTGTGTGGGGGCTACATTATACTGTGTGTGGGGGGCTGCATTATGCTGTGTGTGGGGGCTGCATTATACTGTGTGTCAGACTGCATTTTACTGTGTGTGGGGGGTCTGCATTATACTGTGTGTATGGCTACATTTTACTCTGAATGAGATACATTATATTCTGATGGGGCTGCATTGCACTCTGAAGGGGCTGCAGTGTACTCTGAGGGGGCTGTAGTATACTCTGATGGGGCTGCAGTATACTCTATGAGGGGGCTGCAGTATACTCTGAGGAGGCTGCAGTATACTCTGATGGGCGCTGCAGTATTCTCTATCAAAGACTATGGGGAGAGCATTATACTATATGAACTATATGGAACCTGCATTATACTGTATCGAGGACTGTCTGTCCCCATCATTCTTTCTCAGCCCGTGTACAGAAACTCAGGAACAAGTGTCAAACAACTTGAATATTGTCGATCGTGCTCGTTTAACAGCCTGAACTCAACGCGTGTAAATACAACCAAAATGTTTCTGTGTGATGGTGCAATATGTGAGCATTTGGGGCCCTACTTTAAACTTTTGCCCAGTGCCCCACTTTGTCTAAAACAAGCCCTGCCTGTGTGTTACAGTTTGTACATTTTTCATTTATTTTAAAATTGCTACTGAACTTGGTTTCAGATTTGTGCAACTTATCTTCTTGCTTTACAATTAATATATCTGTTAAGCATGTTTGCCTCCTTGCACTTGACACTGTATCTTCTTTTAATATACTGTATTATGGTTATGAATCATTCATTATATTACTATTACCCTGTTTACCTAGCTTTACCATTGCCTTCATAACTTTACTCCAAGTATGCCCTCACTTCATTGTTTATTCCTTACACAATGTACATTTCCTGATAGTGTGTGTATGTTTATTAATAAGCTATTTTTAATGTATATTTTATTGTGTATATACCCCTGCTAGTTACATTTGCTAGTGCTAATATTTTCTTTATCTGCATTTCCTTTTCTTATATTGCTATGCTTTTAATCATATTGCAATAAAGTATTTACTGATCTTGGCATGTTCTCAATTGTGTATAGGTATTATAGTTCTCTATAAGTATGTTACCACATATTATACATTTTCAATTTCTTAGTATAAAGTCAGCATTTGGTAAATTTATTTTCAATCTTCCACTGATTTTTGTATTTAGATTATTAATCCTGCCTAAATAAAAAGTAACAAAAACTATTTTTTGCTCCATAACTTTAAGAAAAAAATGCCATCTGTAATTGCTTAACATCTAATCGGAAAGTATTATTGAAATGCTGTCACGGCTCTGTATGCTTCCATATGGCATATTTTTCCACCCAAATCTCACAGGTTAAGGATATGGATACACCATATGGAAGTAATGCTATTTTCTTATTATTTCAATGAAATGTGTAATTGAATGACAAATTCTGTTAAGTCATGGGTACATATTTAAGCTGTTGAAATACAGTCTAGCCACGATGTCCTCTCTTCAGTACACCACTTTAAATTAGCTAATTAAGCACATTTTCATTTTCCAATGCCATAAGTAAATTGTGCTCGAGAGTCTGTTGATGTGTTCTGTTATTTTTCAACAAAAAATAACTTATAATTCTAGTTAAAATCAGGGATTATATTTCAACAAAAGAGATGGTCTGGTTCTCTGCGATAACAGTTATAACTTCAGATGATTGAATATTTTAAGATTTAAATTGACCAGGTTTAACAAATGTAAAAAAAATGCTTTGCAGCAAATTGATTCACACAAATCATATTCGAATCAAACCCCTCCAATGCAAATACACAGCCTAAGAAATGTGCACATGATCTAAACATATTTGTCCAGTGGAAAATGAATAGTGTCAGCCTTTTTATTAACACATGGCACTAGCAGACTTCTAGACTATAAAAATGGTCCAAACTTTTCTCTTCTGGGTCCAGATGCCTGCCGTACTGATTTTTCTGCATACCGTAAGTGGTGCACTCAGAAGTTGTGGCTTTCTCACAAGGGTTGGACTTAAAATTATCCATGTTTAGGGAGAATTACTTGTATTTTGCTAAGCAAAGATGCATTAGCTTTTGATAAGCAATCCAAAAGTCATCTCCATATTTATGGATCAAAAAGCAAGGCTAGACAATTGTCATTAATTTGCTTTATGGCTTTGATAACCTTGCCAACCCACATGTAATCTAGCATACAAATTGCCTTGCTTGCCAGCATGACTGATGGCCCTGTCAATTCACTTTCCATACATGTTTGCAATGGTTGCTCATCATGGCGAGCGTCAAGGCTGTCCTCATTTTCACTCTGACTGACAGCAATGTTACCTGCCTGTGCCTGGGATAACTCCACATCTACTGGTTGCTCCTCCTACTTCCTCTCACATTTTGCTGTATGTAACATGGACTTTGAGGGTCTCCAACAGCCAGAGGACAGCAATAAACATGCACAAATTGCTGTTTTTAATCCATTTCCTTTTGCATACTGATAAAAGTTTTATTTTCAAGAAAATTATGAAGGCAATGACATAATTGATGATACAGTCATCCCTAGTGAAAATTATGCAGTCTCTTTAAATGATTTTAGTAGGTGATGTGTTCTGCATCAGTTGCCAATAGCTGAAATCAAAGTGACTCATGCTGAAGTTTGGCTCCTGTATGATATATCCCATCACCACTTTAAACTGCTTGCACTGATGCTCCTACATGTGATGCGTTGGTGTGATGAAAACCAATAGGTTGTGATGTTTCAAATTAGGCTGGTATCTTGCAGACCTTTCTGTTTTGGCAAAGCCAGCAGGGCATGCTTTATCGCGTAAGCATGGTAGAAATTAACAAACACTTTCATGGCCATAGCCACCACCTTCGAAAAGTGGGTTTATTTCTCTAAGAAATTTTTCACAAATCAATTCAAGGTACATGTAAATTAAATCAACTCTGGGACGTCTTTTTTCTAAGCTAATCAAGACTAACTTTTCCAACCTTTCATCATATAGGAGGCCTTACATCCCTTGAAATAATCTAGTTGTCCGTCTTTGAACTGACTCTTATCTCTGAATATTCTTTGTAAAATGTGAAGCCTAAAGCTGAATCGCATATTCTAGATGTGGCCTCACAAGGGATTTATAAAGAAGTAACAATATGTTGGGATGGCAGGATTTTATCTCTCTTTTTGTACACCCTAAAATCTACTTTGCTTTTGTGGCTGTTGCTTGGCATGGAGTACTGCTGCTAAGCTTAATTGTAACCAGAATACTCAAGTCCTTCTCCTGTTTTGTAGTCCCGAGTTACTTACATTTAATGTATATGCAGCAATAGGATTACTCTGTCCTTGGTGAATTACTCTACATTTATCTACTTTAATCTCATCTGCCAAGTGTTTGCCCATTCAGACATCTTATTCAGATCGTTTTGCAATATTGTAATGTCAGGGTCAGATTTTAATATCCCACATAGTTTGTGGAATAAGACTGAGATTTTACTCTTAATCCCATCCACAAGGTTATAATAAAGAGGATAAAAATAATTGATCCTAGCACAGATCTCTGTTTTTCCCCACTGCTGACTATATCCCATTTAGAGAATGTATCATTTATGTTGACTCTTTGTTTCCTGTCATTTAGCCAATTCCTTACCCATCTG
>VIAB01018594.1:10624-24989 GCA_009801035.1 Oophaga pumilio | reverse complement strand
ATTAATAGGGGTGCCCAAACTTTTTCATATAACTGTATATAATGATGATTTTTTTTTATAAATAAAGCAACTAAAAAGATCCCTAACTGATAGCACCTGAGCTGCATAAGGGATTACGGTATATGGTAAGTTTCTCTTGCAATCACTAGTTTATCTGTCCTTAGAATGCAGAACTGAGCGGTGCCAGAATTACCCTGTATGTCTCTTCAAGTAGTACAGGTGTATGCTATCTGCTCATTGTGCATGGATCAGGGAGGTATCTATAAATATGATGTCACCGGCACTGCTCACCTACCAATGTGGAAGTGATTGGTGCCAAATAACCATTCAAGTGTGTGTTAAAAAAAACTACACCAAGAAGCTTTATTGATAAATCTGCACCGTTGTCACATACAAAGGACAGGATTTTTTTTAGTTTTCCTATGTATATCCATTTGAGAGAGGCTATATATTTTGCACTCCTTTTTAAATCAGATGCAGTGACTTACCGCTAATAGCGCCAGACCACACGGCCGCTAAAGGCATTACACTAATACTGTGTCTGCATCCTGGATGCAGATACAGTTGAAAGCAGTGGTGGAACAGGGAGCCATCAGCTCCCTCCTCCATCATTCTCCCTGTGCGTTTGACGTCTCAGTGCAGTGGGAGCGATGACATCATTATATCGCAACTGCTGTGCTGAGCAGTGCAGACCACACGCTGCAGACACTGGGGAATGGGGAGAGGTGAGTATTTTTTTTAAATCAATGAGTGCATTGTGAGAGGGATATATGGGGGCCATCATACTATTTGTAGGGCTATATGGGCGCCAATCTGTGGAATGTAAGCCAACAAAGGCAGGGTCCTCTTCCCTTTGTTCCAGTCTATTATTGTTAGTTTGTTTACTGTAAGTGATATCTGTAATTTGTATGTAACCCCTTCTCATGTACAGCACCATGGAATCAATGGTGCTATAGAAATAAATAATAATAATAATTATACTGTTTGAAGAGCTACAAGGGGGTCAATTATACTGGTTGGAGGGCTACATAAGGGACAATTATACTTTTTGAGATTTATATGGAGGCCCATTATACTGTTTGGAGGTCTAGTGGGAGTCATCTGATGAAGTGGGAGTCAACTGATGAAGTAGACACACTAAGCCAACGCTATGGGTGGGAACACAGGCCCCAAGCTTCGTTGCAGCTGGTAGAATGCAACATGGAGAGCAAGGATGAAACACCCTCGGGAATCTTGGGGACAGCAGGGTGGAGCGTGTCATAATGGGCCTTAAAAGGCCTAGGCAGATAACATAATACGCTGGGAAACCTGCAAAACCCAACAGAGGGCAGCAGACTGAGGCAAAGGGAGCAAAAGCTAGACACAAGACAGGTATATAACAGGAAAATTGTGTGGAGGACTGTGTTGGGGCCATGAAAGGGGTATCTAAGTGCATGGGAACGCTAAGGCGCTTCAACAGGAACAAAATTCCTTTCTAAGGGCTGCAAAGTTTTAAGTTATGCTTTTCTATGACCCAGTCGAATATTATTTTTTTTTGTGCAGGGGCAGTTAGGATGTTTCCTATGGGATCCCATGATTTTTATGTACGCACCTGGTCAGATGTGTCAATTGTAACTTCCAATGAAGTTGGAATTCTCACTCCAGTAGGCTGTAGTAAAAATTGGGGAAAAATTGTAGACGGAAATCTTATCTTTAAAGATACACCAAATTTATTAAACATTATGCAACACTAAGCTCACTTTTGCACAAATAAATGCAGCCACAAGGAAAATGGAGTTAAAAAATTCTCTCATTAATGTTTTAGTCCTTTATTTTTTTTTTATCTATCTAGTAAACCAGAGCCAAGTACACATAAAGTTGTAACTGTATCTGAAGAAGAAATAATAAAAGATGGAAAAGAGCTAAAGATAGTAGAGGAGAAACAAATAGAATATGTAGAAAGCTGGGAATCTTATGAAAGCAGTGAAGATTCTGATAAGGTACAGTCTTTGTTATAAACTTTATTCTTCTGTATATAAGAAAACAATGCTAAGAAAGACAAGATATTACCTGAAATTTTTCTTTCATTGATTCTTAAAGACGCACTGAATTCTCCACCTTGAATAAAGAGCTAACAATTATATAGACACTATAGAACCCCATATCATGCCAGATACCTATACATAACTAAAATACTGCCAGAATAAAAAAAATACTATCATTTTTATAAAACTATTATTATGTGCAGCCTTAGGACTTGAAAGCAACATTTCCATTAACTATTTTTACTTTCCCATTTGGCCGTCAGCTACAAAGAAGGAATTTATATTGAATATTTGACCTGTAGTGGCCACAAAAGTCTTTTCTCAGTGGCTTCATTGGGGCACACAAGAAACCATGGGTGTATGCTGCTGCTGACACCAAGAGGCTGACACCAAGAATTACACTTAAAAGAACTTTTGTCAGCACAGAATGATTGTTCAAACTACGTACAGGCGCTCGGTGCATCATGGCAGAGCTGAACTTTTAAGTGCACCTTCCCACCTGCTTGGTTTCAACCTATCTCCACCCTTCTCCGGCTTTATGAAGTCAGAGCTGTCAATCAAAGAAGAGGTGGGGTGGATATAAAGGAAAAACAAGCAGGTGGGAAGGTGCACTAAAATGTACACCCACACCCTGGAGCACCTGTACTTGGTTTGAACAATCATTCCATGCTAAGTGCTGATTGAGACCCCTTAAAGAAAAAGATGGCTTTTCCCCTGCAAACTACACCCAACTGCAGACAACTAACGAAACCAGTTTTAGCTTAGTGTCCGTAGGAGGCAGTCACAGGTCTGAGATCCAGATCTTTTTCTCCCTTTAGTTTTTTTTTTCTTTCCTTCTTTTTTAGGTTGGGAAACAGAGCAGAATGACCTCTCAGTCACACCATATAGAGATTGAGAGCACATTGCTGAAAAGGTCTCATTGTATCTACTATGGTCTGGATGGCAGGACCTAAAACCCTATCACAGTCCCGCTCAGGTGATCAGGTGGATGGTCCTTGCCCTTGTCTCATGTCCACTCACCGCAGGGAGGCGTGTGCCTTTTAGTGAAGACATATCTCAAGATACCAGTAAAGATGTTTTCAGGGACCCCAGAAGACCATCTCTAAAAGTTTCTGCAAAGATGAACATGCAGAACCTTCATGTTCAGGACATATAAGTGTATTTCAGTCCCATGGAGCACAGACCCTATATCTCCATAGGGACTCTCTTCAGGCAGTGGGGTCTCCCTGGATCCATCTCTGTTGGCATTCTGACTCACTCTGGAAGTCAGCATGATAGACCTGCTCTCAGCCATTTCTATATCTCCTGGGCACCACCATCTTTACTGTGCACGCTTGGTACAGCAGCTCCTGCATGCTCTTTCAGACAGCGGTACAGCCATCCCCGACTCCTCCTCATATCCTGCAGCCTAGTGCCCTAAGGACCCCATGGCTAGTCGTGTGAAGTCCTTGGCTAAGTCTGCCCTTGTCGGCAAAGTTGCATGATAGGTCATTGTAACAAGCTTTCACTGCAACTTGCGTTGGGAAGGTCTTTACTTCCTGGTCAGTATCCTGTGCCACAGCATCCTTTCCAGGGCTCCTATAACTGAGTTGGTGGACCTTGCAGAGCAGGCTGCCATTGTGGATAAGTATCCCTGTTTTGTCTCAATTGAAGTTGTGTTCTGTTCTGCAATCAACATTGTGATGATGTGTTCTAGGCGCAAGCTGAGATACACAGTCCTGCATCTAAAAAGATCCCTTACTAACATTGCCTTTCATGATTGTTTTCTGTTTGGGCCCAAAATGAACAAGGATCACCTTGAACGCCACAAGAGAACCCTGCTTACAAAGGCTGGTCCGATCGTCCTGCTAGAAAATGGAGACCACATCAGTGTCGACTTTTTCACCAATTTTCTCCCTTCTGCCAGAAGAGGCCTCCACCCCACATGAGATGAAGAGATTTTCCTTCAAGCCAGTTTCATCCTGCCATCCACGCAGCCAGTTGGAAAATTTCTCTATTTCCAGAGGCAACAAGTTTTCCTCAGCATTACAAGGTACCCACACCTGGGAACCTCTTTAGGGACACTTGGATCCTGCAGTCAGTGAGACTTGGATCAGGGAGGTGGTCTCCTCCACTCCCATGAGCAGAGTGTTTATCTGTGTGGCCCTCCACTAGGCACGTAAGGGATGTAGAGGAAATGTCCAAGTGCCGACCTGCATGACACCATATACTATATCTACTCTCTCTCCGATGACGCGTTATTGTTCTGGTTTGAGTGCAAGAGCTCTTTACTGGTTATTTTTGTTCCAACCTCATTGTCATCCCAATTGGAACTTCTCAGTTTGGCCTACTTTGGAACTGAAGCTGTTGACTAAACAGAACAGACTACACTGCTTTAGGATGGAATGTCTTCATTCCATTGTAGCCTTCATGGAACCCGGAGAATTTCTGTACCCTGTAGACAATCAGATGTCTATCACTTTCTGTGCATTTTTCGCAGCTTAACAGAATTTTTGTCAATTTTGAAGTCCAAAATGCTAATTTCCAGTTATGATTCTTCATTCCAACTTGACTACAGCTCAAGGATATGCACGGAGATCAGGGCTGCCATCATGGCCATCTTGTGTGCCAGGAGGAGTTTGGGCATCTCCTAACTGGGTGACATTCTTATTTCAGCGCACTTTTATTCAGAGATCACTTTCCCACTTGGGATGGATGATCAACAAATCTAACTCTTCTCTGATTCCTGCTCAACATGTCGTCTTTTTGGGGATGTTGTTCTACATGGTCCAGGCAAAAGTTTCCGTTCCAGATGATAAGATGTCTGCTTCTTTAAATGGCACCTGTTCCTTGGAGTATCCCTCACCATTTCCCTCCACTTTCACATGAGCATCCTAGGCAAGATGGTTGCTGCCATCAAGAAAATTCCTTTTGCATGCTCCGCTTGTCCTTCTATTTCCCTTGGACACGACTGTATTATCCCTGGATTGTCCAGTTCTCCTTCCTTCCAGTATCACGCAGTTTCTTGTCTGGTGGTAGGTCTCCCCTTCCCTCGCATCAGCTGCTTTTTTTTTCTTCCTATTCATTGACAGATGATGATGACGGATGCCAGTTTTCTCAGCTGAGTGGTCTTCCAGATGCTCACTGTTCAGGGACTATGGAAGAATCATGAAGCCCTCTATTGTCCTGAAGTTCAGGGCCATCTTCCGTTTTCTCCTGTCATTCTATTTTTAAAGCACTGATGCCCTATTTGTCTCATTCCTTTGCTCATACTTGAAGGAACCTTTTTTTGTTGGCATGTATCCAACTATGTGTTCTCTATGCCCTTTTTTCTCCCGGGTCTTCTCATTTTTCAGGATGAGGAAATAATTGAAAGCCGGGCTCCCCTGACTTATAGGCCCCAGAGTGGCAGCGTGGTCTGATGCTATTAGTGGGATGCCACTGTTCCAGTCACATCAGCTAATACTATGATAATGGTTCAAACAGATATCTAGTAGATCTTCTAAGAACAATTTAAAAACCCCACAGTGGAACTTAGTCTCTGAATTCAGGTCTGAATTTTTGAGAGCATTCAATAATTTGGAAATGAGACGATGATGAGAGAATTTAACATTAGTCATGCAATTGATGGCCACAATATGAACCTTGAGATTATTGAGTTTAACACCTTTGTGAAATCAGAACTTCTGGATACAAAGAACATCCATGTGGGAAAACTGAGACTCTTCTAGACACGGTGCACACTTTTATTAGATATTGAAATAAGTGTAGCTAGTGAAACAAAGTAGGATTTCAATCACAAAACTCAAAAATCCATTCTCTTTTAAGTTGGTCCTTTCAAATTCCAGGCTGTAACATGTAATTTTGATGGTACCTATCATTCTGAAAAAAAAGGTTAGGGGTCAGATGAAACTGCATCTAAAGTGGATGATAAGAAACCTAGAGTTCTCATATTGCTGTGAACACTTTGCTGAAGAGAGAGTAAGAGGAGGCAATTTTTTCGGGATTGTCTAGATCTTCTTTTGAGGCAGGCCGAACATCACGGAGATAGAATCTATCACAGACTCCAAGAATTACATATTTGTTGTAGGAAGAATACATGATTTCTCCAAATTGACAACAATTTGTAGATGAATCATCTTGACTTCTCAGATGCTGATTTCATAGGGCCACTATGAAGCCTATTGTCTAAGTTGGGAAAATCTTGAGATTTTGAAGATGCAGGAAAGTCACGATCACCACAGACACCTTCATGAAGATCCTGGAAACAGGAGGAAGACCAAAGGAAGGGTTCTGAATTGTAAATGTTAGACAACTTCTTGATATAGTACTGCAATTTGGAAGACGTTTCTTGAGGAGCTTGCTATAGGTACATAGATATAGGCATCCTTGAGTTAAAAGGATGATGCCATGACATGGCCTTGTTGGAGAACATCTTTTACTCATACTATAGTGTCCATTTTGAAATTATATTTCAATCATCTGTTGACATAAGGAAGATCTATAATGATGCACCAGATTACTATGGGTTTTGCTACTGAACAGAATGTTGCATAAACCTGAAAACCTCTTGGTTTATTCTGAAACATTTCTAGAAAGTCCAGCAGCTGTTGCTATAAGCAGAATCAATTAAGTTAAAGATAAATCATTCTCTTAGAAGGTGGTGACATTCTGGGGAATGACCTGTCTTGACTATATGTAACACCCACTTATCTAAACTAATGCTGAGTTAAAAAAAACTTTAACTGAGCTCTCACAGATTTCTGACATCAGAATTCATTCTTGGAGGCTCAAGGATTCTCTTGGTTCTTGGACTTTTATGCAAAGGAGGATCTTTAATTCTGATTATTTCTTCCTCTATGATTTCTTCTTCTCTTCACAAATCTAAAAAGGCCATTGATTCTCTTTGCTGATTAAATAAAAGAGGGGGAAACTCCCTTTTGAACAGTGGAAAAATAACCCCTTTCCTTCATTATTGGCTTCCAGCAGCTTATTAAGTTGGGTGCCAAACAGCTTTCTGTACATTTTTTACGTCCCTTATCAGTCCCTCAGCATTCTCTCTTTATTTTTGTTTTGTGTAAACCTGAAATTATTCTTAGAGATCACTGTAATAATTTCTGAATCAAAACTTAACATTTCTCCATCAGAGAAAGGGAACCAAAAGAAGATCTATGGCGTCTCTTGTAGTGATGAGCGAGTATACTCGTTGCTCGGGTGTCCTCCAAGTAGTTGGGCGTGCTCGGAGATTTCGTTTTTGTCGCTGCAGCTGCATGATTTTCGACTGCTAGACAGCCTGAATACATGTGGGGATTGCTTGTTTGTTAGGCAATCCCCACATATATTCAGGCTGTCTAGCAGTCACAAATCAAACAGCTGCGGCAACAAAAACTAAATCTCCGAGTACGCCCAAATACTCGGAGGACACTCGAGCATACTCAGGAAAACGTGAGCAACGAGTATACTCGCTCATCACTAGTCTCTTGCTTTTCTTTTTAAAGTTGAGCTAACATCTCTTCCTCTTGAAGATTGCATATAGGTTGGAGGAACACTTCAGGAAGCAGTTGGAGGCAGCAAATACATAAACTATTTGCTCTTTTGCTTTTTTTTACCCCTTATAGTAGAGAGGCTGAGGCTTCAAGTTCAGAATTCACAGGTCTACAAAAAAATATTTTTTGTAATCATCGCAGGTGACTTTGTACTTTTCTGAATCATCTTTTTGCCCTGATTTCAAAAATGTATATAGTTTTTCTGTAGCACGTATAGTTTCCATGGAGCAGCAACATTATTATAAGGTATAGGAAATATACTGGCGACATTAAGAAAACAGTATTCTACATATCAGAAAAAAATGCTTCTCCTTACAAAACAGTTTTTATTGGACCAAAATAATTTCACATGCAAAATAGAAACCAAACTGTGAACAGAAATTAAAAATGCTTGACATTAGACTGTTGTTGATACGATTTTTCAGGGTTGTCCCTATATAACATCCAACAGTAATCTGCCATCATTGAGTAATTCTAAAAATCCTGGTAGCGGTGGTTCCATTACTTTAATGTCCTGGTGAAACCGCTCGCCTTGTTTATTGCTTATATTCCCAAGATTTTGAGGGAAGAAGTCTAAATGCGAATCCAAAAAGTGCATTTTCAGAGACTTGACATCTAAGACACTGGTATGCATTTAGCAGTTCCTCAACACCTTCAACATATTCTGGAGATTTTTGTTTTCCTAAGAAATTTTCACAGATCCACTTGATGCTTTTCCAAGGTCTCAGTACCTTGTCATTTAGAGCTCCTTCAAACACATCATCTGTTATAAGCTCTCTCATCAGAGGACCAACAAATACCCCTTCCTTAAGTTTTGCTGGTGAAATGCTGGAGAATTTCAGTGAAATGTACTGGAACCCTTGTGAATTTGTCTTTGATGAAGAAGATTCTTCTGTTTCAATCTAGATGAAAAAAGTTAAGCTTTATCTTGTGACAATGAAAGGTCTGATGAGATCGTTTAATTCATGTTGAGTAAACCATACTTGCTGCTCAGCTGCTCCAACAGGTACATACTCGACTTGACGTCTCCATGTCTTTGCCAGTAGCTTCAGCTCCATAGTCTGCATATTCTTCTTCACTTTCATCCAATCCAGACAATGGTGGTATAGGAACAGGCAAGGTACCATCATGTGGAACTGGCCAAATAGCATATTCAAATTCAGGGTAATTAATCTTATGTTTGTTCTTTGTAGTAAAGCCCTTCAGTTTGACAAAACAAAAGTAGCAGTCATCACTATGATTTTTGGGTTGTCTCCAAATCATGGGAACAGCAAATGGCATAGCCACTTTCCTCATATCGTCACGAAGACCATTTAAACAAGTTGACCATATCACATGAGGGGCCCAGCTTTTGCCTTGATCACCTAGTGTCTTGATCACTTAAAGTACATCGGGTACATCTTTTTAATATCATGATTGAACGTACTTGGCCTTTTGGTGTAAAAGAACCACACATATAGCAGAATCTGTTCGGATGATTGATACACTGTTGGGGTATTTTTCTCCTTTAAATCAGATCAAACAGTAGAGTAAGTTCAGTTCAAAGGTGGTGACAAACTAAAAAAAAATGCGATGATCCGACCGACTATATGTAGATATTTCCCCAGAGATGACAGAGGCAGCTTGTATTTAGCACTGATGTTACTGGAGGTAATCTGGTAGATAACTATGTACAGTTGTGAGGTAAACGGGTCAGCCTATTCCTTACAGATTAACATTTGCAGACAGGCAGTTTCTCAATGTGATATTGGCTGCTTTCAGGTTCTCTCTCTGTGGAGACCCTCACTCAGTTACACTTCAGTTTTTGAGCTGTTTTCTTCCCTCTGAGGTGACTTGCCCTCCCAGAAATGCAGTGAAAATCCTCTCACAATGGCGGCTGTCTACTGCCTTCTCTCCTATCTCCCTGTGGCAGGGCTCAGATCCCTGTATAGGCCTGTCTCCTGTCAGAGTCTCTCATAACAGTCATTGCTGCCATCACCATCCTTTTCTGACTGACTCAAATCTTACCGCCTCATAACAGTTAGCACCTCCCCATAACATGTGACTTTCTGAGAAGCAGTCATTGGTTGACTGCACTGTCAATACTCCTTACCATAAAACTCACTAAAACCTTTACTGTTGTTGTCCCTGTAAGAAAATTCACAATTAAGTAAGACAAGCAAAGAAATGAGAATAACATAGGAAAAAAACACATACATTGAAAATGCAGAAATAACGCAATAACAAAAATACTTCTATCGAAGAAACTTTATGTGATACAGCAAAACTAAGCATATTTTTGAAATCAGCACATCAAACTCCATAAAACAGACATATTACCTTTGCTGATGATTTTTTCGTGTTGACCAGTGTTATAATCAAAACACACAACAGCAGGACAGCCATCAGAAGAGGGCTGATGACATGACAGTGGCAATTATTGTGTTTTTTAGTTATTTTTTGAGTACCTCTGCTGCATTGACTTGACTTCCAGGCACACACTGAGGAAACTGTGAGAGTGCCTGTGCCAGAACTGTGGAAAGCACAAATGCAAGTGGTTCTTAGGAAGAACATCATGCCCTTAGAAAGAAGTGAGTTGAACAAAGCGTATCCATTCACTGGCAAAAACAGGATCATAGGAATGCCCATGATAGCCTCCGCTAAGGTATCCAGTGTATATCCAGTTCTCAGCACTGTGCTAAGCATGCAGAGAATGAGTCTTCAATAAAATATCTAGGGAACACAATCCCCGTTAATGCACCTCAATTGGTAAAGCCTTGTACACCTCCACGGCATAACCGTCTCGCGAATAGGTGAACATAATGGAGTTTATCACTAACAAGGACAAGAAAAACACAAGGGTATTTGACTTGGTAAGGGGCTTATATAGCCTCTAATTAATTATGTTAATTCTATATTCTTGGTTGGCTGGTATTATTATTAGTCACATGCACATGGTCAGCATAGTAAGCAAAAATGGCGGGAGAAGGAGGGAATTTTTCAGGTGCGTATACAAATTTTGTTACAACATTCCTAGTATTTTTTTTAATACTGGATAACCCCTTTACCTTTAGGCATATCTTAACACATAATTTTTGAACTATTACAAAAAATTTACTTAAAGAACAAGCTTAATCTCACTTGTGAAAAACAAAGTGTGATACAAACAATGACCAAGAGCAGCAACATTTACAGTTAAAAACTTAAAGGGTTATTTCCAACATTGAAAGTTATCACTTATCCGCAGAATAGGTAATCATTTTCTCATCGATGGGGGTCAAATCCCTGGCAAACCCCATTGCAGTTCTGAAATGTCTGCACATGCTCCATTCATTCTCTAAGGAACTACTGGGGAAAGCCAAGAGCTGTATGTGACTAATTCCAACAGTCCAACAGAGAAAAAATGGAGTTGTGTTGCGCATGTGCAGCCGCTGCTCTAGTCTAACACGGTGTTCCATACCATTTTATTTAGAATTGAGAGTCCTCAGTGGTTGATACCTTTTAATGGCTAACTGAAAAGATGGTAACAAATTGCAAGCTTTCGAGACATCTTTCCTATACCCTTTTATTGGAATCAAGTGTTGGTATCAGCAGTTTGATGGATACCAATTAGAAAGATATCACCTATATTGTGGCTGAGTGATAATTTACAAAGCTGGCAATTACTTTTTAACCAAGTTAATCCCTTGGGTGCAACACTTTCTTTCACTTTCATTTTTTTAATCCCACTTTTCAAGAGTCATCATATTTTTATCTTTCCATCAAAATTGCTGTATGATGAGTTGCAGTTTTTAATGCAGTAATTTAATTTAGAAAATAATGTCTTTATAAATTTATAGAGATGGGCAAAAAGATTAGTGCAACACTGGTCCAACGTCCATTTCAGTACTCGGTGGCGGGTGGACCAGGGCAGAACTAACCTCATTGGCTGGCATTCGAACACTGAAAGAAATGCCTACTGCTCTGTTCTGCCTGCCACGAGCAGCAAAATGGACGTCACACAAGTGTATCATGAATATTTTTGCTCATTTCTATAAATTAAAATAAAAAATCCACATAAAGTCCACTGATTGGACAGAAATAAACAAACACGGTACCTGGTGGAAAAAAAATATGCAAGACAAATAATATCTAATAGGGTAAAAACACTTTCATATATCATATCATTCAATAGCGAAACAATAGCAGCATCCAGAGGCAAAAAGCGGTCAGTTAGGATGAAGGCATACAGTAACCGACAATAAACTCCTTCCCCCTAAAATAAAGTAAAAAATACCCAAAATCAAAACTGTAAGCCTGAAGGAGATATTCACAAAGGAGAAGAAAAGTAGAGCAAATATCACAACAAAGTAACTGCAATTAAGCCACCAAAATATCCATTCCTCCCTATGTTGATTTCACCATGGGAAAGTATTGTTATGGCATCCACTGTGCAGGAAAAATTACATGTCTATTTATTCCGGGTTTTTTTTTAGAAGACAAGGTGACCAAAACCTGCATTTTTCATGTCATTTACTGTGTGGGATAAATAATGTTGTGATTGAATTTAAAGGAACCTGTCATGTGAAAAAACGCTATTACCCTGCAGATCTGGGTTTAATCTGCAGGTTCATAGTGTTCTAAAGTGGCTTCAGTAACTGCTTAGTACATAGTGAGCGGGGGCTGTACCCGCGCCCCCAGCACTGACTGACAGCCTGCTCGTACTGATGCACTGCTGAGCTGTCAGTCAGTGCTGGGGTGCGGTTACAGCCGCCGCTCACTATGTACTAAGCAGTTACTGAAGCCGCACTATGACTGAAAGAACAAGGCTGCTGGGAGGAATAAAGTTAGCTTCCAAAGACATACTGATAGGGAATTTAGATTGTGAGCGCCATCGGAAACAGCTATGATAATGTGTGCAAACTGTAAAGCACTGCAGAATATGTTGGCACTATATAAATAAAAACAAGATTTTGGTTGCTTACCGTAAAATCTGTTTCTCGGAGCCTTCATTGGGGGACACAGGAAACCATGGGTGTATGCTGCTGCCACTAGGAGGCGGACACTATGCAGAAAAAAATTAGCTCCTCCTCCACAGTGTACAGCCTTCCGACAGGAACTAGGGAATTCAGTTAGTGAAAAAGCAGTAGGAGAAGCAATCTATAAAGGAGAGAGAAAACACAAACTCAAACTGTAACAGTATAGTACGCAGAGCTGTTCAACCTGGGTAGGTGCTGTGTACCCCAATGAAGGCTCCGAGAAACAGATTTTACGGTAAGCAACCAAAATCTTGTTTTCTCTACCGCTTCATTGGGGGACACAGGAAACCATGGGACGTCCCAAAGCAGTACCCAATGGGAGGGAACAGCAGAAAACTCTAATCAGGTCGGAGAACTCCCCTCAGTAACCTGCAAGGGCTTACTAGCTAAGCCGGTATCCGCCAGAGCAATACATGGACTCTGGAGAATCTTATAAAATAAGGAAGAAGATCCTTCCCAATGATGACCTTGTTGGTCCTATATGTCCTGGCCCCTTGAAGCGGGGAGAAGATTGTAGTGTGTGGACCCACTTACCCAAGTATGAGACATCACACCACTGAAGATACTAGTGAAAAAGATATGAATCCTGCTGACGGAAGGAACGTGTTATCATCAGATTCTTCATTGAATACAGGCCTGGAGCATCACTGGCTGATGCATGTGCAGAGAGAGATCCAATTCTTGTCTAAGGTGGGAGAATCTGATGCTGCCACCCTCGCTTTATCCTGTGCCTGTAGAAAGAAGAGGTAAGTAACGACATATAGATAGGGAGCTCTGGTATTGAGGTAGCTCAAAAGACCCCTAGGGTAGAGCCGAGAACGGTCTTCTATGCTGGGAGTAACGCACTGGACCTAAGGATAACTTGAAGAACCCTGTAACTGATCTACGGAAAGTCAGTGCTAGGTCCGAATGGTCAAATGGTGAAGACAGGTCCCTGGTGATCAACCAGCTAACAGGGCCCAGTGCGTGGTCGAAGAAAAAACTTGCGACCATCAGGTACCTGATACCGGCGTGTCTGACCTACCGGAAAATGGTGTGGCCAGTCATGCTGCCGCTGAAAACCACCTTATGGTACAGAGCTCCTTCCTGTGGTACGTGCAGATTTTCTGTAGCTAAAACGCAGATGTTAATGATCGAGAAAAAACACACAGCAGACAAAAAACCTGTGACTAACCTGAAAGCGGACTGAAAACCGCTGTTGCAGCCAACCGGATGCAATTAACACCGGGCGTCTCTCACTGAGCGGTGAACATAAGAGAGCCTGGGCAGATGTTGCAAAAGACCCTGAGGTATGAGCAAGAGGGCATTCCTGACTCACCGGCTAGAACAGAAGAGCAGGACCGATGCAGCACTTGATCTCAGCACATCTGAACCACTGGAAAAAAACGTCTGGAATCGACTAAAAGTGCCCGGTGGATGACCCCCGTAAATCCTGGATAGCGGCTAGAGTACTGCTGCAACAGAACGCAGGGAACATCTGACTCACCTGATACAGCACGGAATACCAGTACCACGGCAGCAGTCCACTCAAGACTCGTCTGATCCACTAAAAATGCAACAGTTTCAAATGGGTCTACTGTACCTTGTGGGCGGTGCGCAGAAACATGGAAACAGGATAGAGTACTGCTGCGATTGGCTCAGTATCCTGCGACTACAATCGTGCGGAGAGAACCCTGGAGACGGGTACGAGAGAGAGCCGATTCTCTGTTGCGGTCTAGGTCTGGACACCTGACGGCATCAGGTATAACGGACTTACTTGTGGTAAACCGCCCCATGGAGTCTGGTCAGACCTCATCTGGAATACTGTGTCCAGTTTTGG
>VIAB01018592.1:16333-54295 GCA_009801035.1 Oophaga pumilio | reverse complement strand
AATCTATATACCAAGGGAGTACCGCCAGTGGGGCTGAGTATGGCAGTCGGGGTAAGAGTTGTCTTCCCTCATGTTCCCCCATCCCCACTATAGGCAGTCCCCTGAACAGCCAGTGCATGTCCTTTAATGTGTGTAGGGTGTTTTTAGGTTTATCATGAAAAGGTAATGTCCATAATATTCTCACACTCCTCTCCCCCATCAACCAGAGAGCTAAGGATTTGCAGGGTTTAGAATAGGATGGTGAAAGCAATTCTACCAGTAACCGAAGGTGAGTTGCTCGGTAATACAACCCCACATCAGGTAGACCAATTCCCCCTAGGTGTTTTGGACGCCGAAGACATGCATGCGTGTGACGAGGTCTGTTCCCTTTCCATAGAAAGGCAGAGAAGATGCGTCTTATGGTTATAAAATAGGCAGGATGCACTGGAATGGTGAGAGTCTGCAACAAATATAATAGTTTTGGGACTACATATGTTTTCAAAAGGTTTTTCCTGCCCAGCCACGAAAGATACGGAATATCTATTTTCTGAAGCATAGTTTTAACGTCAGCTAGGCTGGCGTTATAATTACATTCATGTAATCGGGACAGGTCCCCAGGAATTCTAATTCCAAGGTAAGTTATGTGGGATGGAGGCCAGGTAAAGGGGTATATGGCCCGCAGTGTAGTAACTGTGGAACTCGTGAGGTTCAAACCAATCATTTCACATTTAGAGACATTAATTTTGAAATTGGAAACTTCCCCATAGCGTTGAAGAAGTGACATTAATGCTTCAAGGGATGTGATGGGGTCTGATACGCTTAGCAATACATCATCGGCGAAGGCGCTGACCTTGTATTCCTCGGAGCCAACCCGGAAACCCACAATATCAGGGCACTGTCTGATAGCTTGAAGTAGAGGCTCCATAGTTAATATAAACAAAGACGGCGAAAGTGGGCACCCTTGGCGTGTTCCGTTATTAATNATATTTTTCGATATCGAGCAGTATCGCTCAACACTAGTGTTGACAATTGCCCGTTCGCCCGAACCTTCGCCGAGGGTGAAGAATATAGATTTAGAATAATGGAGATGAAGCGAGGTGGAAATCCGAACTTCAGGAGAGTCTGCTCTAGGAATCCCCAATCCAACCGGTCGAACGCCTTTTCCGCATCCAAACTTAAAAGAGAGAGGGTGGTGGAACGCCGTTTGGCTATCGCCAAAGAGTATATCGCTCTCTGGACATTGTCCCTCCCCTCTCTTCCCAAGACAAAACCCGCCTGATCCGGGTGAATCAGGGACCCCAGCAGACCTGCCAATCTACGGGCCAAAAGTTTGGTCCATAATTTATAATCTGTATTGAGTAGAGAAATTGGTCGGTAATTACTGCAAATTGAGTGATCTTTGTTTGGCTTCGGAATGAGTGAAATATACGCTTCTTGAGATTGGGGGAGGGGTGAGGAACCCAATAAAAGTGAGTTGAAGTATTTAACTAAATAAGGGGACAGTGTCGAGAAGAATTTCTTATAATATATTATGGGATACCCATCTGGCCCAGGGCTCTTTCCAGAAGGTGTAGATTTTAATGTTTGCTTTATTTCATCTTCAGTCACTGGTGCCAGCAGAGATTCTGCTGCAGTCTTATCTAAAGAGGGTAGTGACAGATCATCCAAAAAGGCGCGCACTGCCGCCATTCTATCAGGTGCTTTAGTGCTATTTGTCGCGGATTGTAGGTTATATAATGAACCCAAATAAGATGAAAAAGCGTCTGCGATACCTTTTGGGTCCTCTACTAGTGTGCCGCTGGGGCCTACTACTGATATAACAGTTATGTTTTTAATTGTTTTTAATTGTGGCGTTATATGGTGTCTAATAATAAAAATTATTGATGTGTATCTCTGGGTTTGCACATTTTCTGTACTGCGTTTTTCTCCCTCCTTTTATAAGTTCAAGTGTTTGCACTTTAGAATGCTTTTTTTTAGATACTGGACAGGAAAAACCTTTCTGTCCATGGTCATTATCATTCTGTCCTCATTGTAGCTCATTGCATTCATTTGTATCCAGTGCAGAAATGGGGTGCCAAGGGCCAACCAGTAACATTGAATCTGGTGGCCCACTGTTCAGCTATTACATTACCCTCAGTCACAAATTTACCTATTTTTCTATATAATAAACAGGGTAGTTTATTAAATGAATGTTGTGATGATGTCCGTGTCTGAACATAGTGAAACAAATGTATTGTGCCAAGTACTTCTCATATAGGTGGAGTGGAGAGCGCACTTCTGCATGGCAGCCCAGCGGAGGATTCTTCTGTTCTCCTGTGGGCCAGTCCGAGCCTGTTTGCACCCCATTTTTTTGTAAGTTTTGCCAAAAAAGGAGAAATAAGAGAGCATGTTTCTGATGTATTAACCAGTTGCCTCAATTTTCTTTTTAGCACCAATAATCAATTCACTTTGTCCTAACAGATAATATACAAATGGACAGTTGGGAGGACTGTTATATTGATTTATATAAGCTTGAGTGTCTGTTAGGACCTGAGTATAATAGTAAAGGCTGAGTATATCAATAAATATCTCCTGTGCTGATGTCTGATGAATATGAAATGAGAACTAGCAGTAGGACATACAGAACATCTGTTAGCATAAAATCTAAATGGATGTATATAAATAATAATAAAAAAGTAACTGATATAGAGGTGACAATGAAGAAACATGCAGCTAATAAACGTCTGGATCAATAGTTGTTGGATGAAATGTATCCTTTCTTCATAATAACCCAAATAATCCAAATAAATAGAGGATGATCCAATTAGTCGCAATTCTCTTGAGTCCATAAGTGACAGAGAACATCACCTTAGGTTTCAGAGATCCAGAGTAGACAAACTTCTAACTAGCTTGTTTCACAACATAGTGCTTTTCTTCATCAGCGAACACTTAAGGATTCCCAGACAAAGAAAAGCACAACTTTTTAAAATGCATTAAAGAAAGTTGATCTAGGACACTATGTATTAAATTGAATTTGGTAATCACTATAGTGATAACCCGCACACATCCTCTTTTATCAACTATCATGGACCTGATAAACCATCAGCTGGTTTGAACTCAGTGACTGGCATGATTATTACGTGCTTGTTTCCTCATTGTCATGCCTGTGTCAGTTACTAATGACGTTCATGTTTGATTTCTAACACTACATCATTGCTATGATCATTTGAATATATCCATTTGATTTTATGCTGACACATGTCCTAATACCTGGACCCATTGAAGTGTAAGAAGCACATGAAACGGCCATCGTCCACTACAGTACCAACTCCCCCTCTTCTACAATTTAAACCTTGATGTATTGAAAACTGGAGCAAGTTCAGAGAAGAGCGACCAGAATGGTGTCCGGTCTGCAAACCATGTCCTATGAGGAACGGTTACAGGATTTGGGAATGTTTAGCTTGCAAAAAAGAAGACTGAGAGGAGACTTAATAGCTGTCTACAAATATCTCAAGGGCTGTCACATTGTAAGAAGGATCATCTTTATTCTCATTTGCACAAGGAAAAACTAGATGCAATGGGATGAAACTGAATGGGAGGAGACACAGATTAGATATTAGAAAAAACTTTTTGACAGTTAGAGTGATCAATGAGTGGAACAGGCTGCCACGAGAGGTGGTGAGTTCTCATTTAATGGAAGTCTTCAAATAGAGGCTGGACAGATATCTGTCTGGGATGATTTAGTGAATCCTGCTTTGAGCAGGGGGTTGGACCAGATGACCCAGGAGGTCCCTACCAACTCTACCATTCTATAATTCTATGATTCTATGAATACATAAGATTTTTTTTACCGGAAAGCAGAGTGCCACCTCTTCCTTTCTTTTCTTGGATTCCTGATTACATTGTACGTCTGTGGTGCTGCACCTGTATCCGTGAAGCTGAACTAGCCTGCTGTGGATCCATCAAGGTATGCACACTGTGTTTAGTGCCGGTGTCTCTATGCTTGTTTTCATGTCCTGTATGCCCTGCTGCTTGTTTTCATTTTATCTTCATAGGCATTAGCACAGGAGTTATATATTTCATGCTCATCTTTTTTTATTCTTATATTGCACTTGAATTAAAAGAGTGTATATCCCTAGATGGGTAACAATTAAAAAAAGTCTTGTTAAATAGAGACTTTAGCTTAACCCCTTAGTAATAGAGCCAATTTTGACCTTAATGACAAAGCCAATTTTTACAATTCTAACCACTGTGACTTTATGAGGTTATAGCTCTGGAACGCTTCAACGTATCCCACTGATTATGAGAGTGATTTTTTCGTTACATATAGTTCTTCATTTTAGCAGTAAAATTTATTCGATATAACTTGCATTTATTTATGAAAAAATGGAAATTTGGCAAAAATTTTGAAAATTTTGTAATTTTCAAACTTTTAATTTTTGTGCCCTTAAATCAGAGAGTCGTGTCAGACACAATAGTTAATAAATAACATTTCCCACATGACAACTTTACATCAGCACAATCTTGGAAGCAATTTTTTTTTTGTTAGGACGTTATAAGGGTTAAAAGTTGACCAGCGATTTCTCATTTTCCAACAAAATTTACAAAACCATTTTTTAGGGACCACCTCATATTTGAAGTGAGTTTGGGGGTCAATATAAGAGAAATACCCAAAAATGACACCATTCAAAAAACTGTACCCCTCAAGGTGTGCAAAACCACATTGAAGAAGTTTATTAAACCTTCGGGTGCTTCATGAGAACTAAAGCAATGTGGAAGGAAAAAATGAACATTTTACTTTTTGCACAAAAAAATTACTTTGGAATCAATTTTTTTTATTTTCACAAGAGTATCAGGAGAAAATGGACCACAAAATTTGCTGTGCAATTTCCCCTGGGTACGCCGATACCCCATATGTGGGGAAAAGCCACTGTTTGGGTGCATGGCAGGGCTCAAAAGGGAGGGAGCACCATTTGATTTTTTGAACTCAAAATTGGCTGGAATCAATGTTGGCGCCATGTCGTGTTTGGAGAACCCCTGATGCACCTACACAGTGGAAATCCCCCCAATTCTAACTGCAACCCTAACCCCAACACATCCCTAACCCTAATCCCAACCCTAACCATAATCTTAACCACAACCCTAACACTAACACACCCCTAACCTTAATCCCAACCCTAACCCTAATCCCAACCTCTAGCTCCAACCTTAACTCTAGCCCCAACCCTAACCCTAGCCCCAACCCTATCCCTAACTTTAGCCCCAGCCCTAACTTTAGCACAACCCCATCCCTAACTTTAGCCCCAACCCTAACTTTAGCACAACACTAACCCTAACTTTAGCACAACCCTAACCCTTAATTTATCTCCAGTCCTAACCCTAACTTTAGTCCCAACCCTATCCCCTACTTTAGCCTAACTCAGTTTAGCCCAACTCTAACCCTAATGGGAAAATGTAAATAAATAATTTTTTTATTTTTTTTTTTTAACCTAACTAAGGGGGTGAAAAAGGGGGATTTGATTTACTATTTTTTTTATTTTGATCACTGTGATAGGGTCTATTACAGTGATCAAAATGAACCAATAGGAAAAATTTCCTATTGTTGCTTGGTGCTGGTCAGCAGATCTCGGCGGGCACAGTGCACATGCGCCCGCCATTTTCTCCTGAAAGAAGATGCCGGCAGCCCGGGGGACATCATGGGGGAGCTGCAGGGACAATGGAGGTACTGGGGGGGATCGGAAGACTATTTCTCTCTCCCTGATGTGGGGTCGCATCAGAGGAGAGAGAAATTAAATGGGAAGCAGGACTTTTTTTTTTACCGGAGACGGTAAAAACCAACCAGAATCATGTTCTCTGGGGTCTTAGCTACCCCCGGTTGCCAAGACCCCAGAGAAATTCCAACTCTAGGGACGCTATACCCTTATTCCTCAGCGCTGTTAAAAAGTGGCGCTGTGGTTTAAGTACCCTTAACTGCCACCGTTAATAGGCGTATCGGCGGTCGTTAAGGGGTTAAAGGATACTGAGAGATGTCATTGTTTGGTAAATTTGACTGCCAAGATACACAATCTTTTCTATTAGTAGGAAGCCTCTTTTGTTACCATCATTCCCACAATAAAGATTTATAGTTACCTGATAAAACATCTTCCTACAAATTAATGATTTTATTTTTCCTTTTTTACTCGTATTTTCCACCAAATTAATATAAATGCTATTTTTTTTAAAAAAAAAACAATATATGTGTAAAGCTTGATGTAAGAAAGCCATGAATGTGTCTATGTATTATTTAACATTTTCCCTGAATTATTGTTTAGTTTCTTTAACCTTGTTTGATATAATGCCAAGGTATTTGAAGTTGGGTTATTAAGTAATGCATGGCACACTTACATCTTGTAAAAACAACATTAGCTTACGAGAATGCAAAGGTATATCCAAGGTGTACTTTATTCACATGTTAATAAAAAGGGACTTTTCCAAATAGCTTTTCAATTAAGAGTCTTATTAAATAACACCTGTCTAAACCTTCAAATACATTGAGTTAATACAGCAAAGCTGCACGTGAAGAACAGATGTGACATCATGCCATCTGCACAGCAGACATGAGCACAAGACGTCTACCAGCTGACTGTATATTGTTATTCACCTAGCCACTACAAATAATATTTTTTTAATTTGTTCTGGCGTTACATGGCCAAGTGTGTTCTCCTGAAAGTGTACCATTGTGATAATTATAAAGACCAAAGTAAATTTAAAAAATTGCTTAGCGCAATCAGAATGCAAAAAGAGGGACAAAAATGTAAACATACAATACAGCCAAACAGATCTACTTCTGAATAATAGTAACAGTCACAAATCCAAATGAAGAAAAAAGTAACACTTGCCATCTGTAAAGTACTGTATGTTTTCATCTATTGAACATCCATTAAAAAACAGGCTGCACTGAAGCTCTCAGGATACGTGTGGACAACAGCCGCTTCCCATGCCCAAATACTTTTACTAGTCCAGACGGATACGGATATGGACCCGTAGAAGCATTTTAGTTTATTAGCAGAAGAAGTCAGTATTCCTTTTTCCTTGGTTCAACACTTTATTGGCCATCCATGTGCACAAATGACATATAGTGCAGTCTTCAATACAGCTTACTCATTTCAGAGTGTCATTCCCTAATCATATCTTTCCAAAAAAGTATTGAACCAAGGAAAATGGAGTGTCAATGTCTTTTGCCTGCTCAGGATGGTTTGCACCCAACATGCAAGTGATGTGGGTGTGGCGAGCTGTCATTTTCTGTGCATATAATCATTTTGGTAAGAGAAACGGCCACAGTTCGCATGCATCCTGCTAGCTCCCATGTTGCCTGTTTTTTAATGGAAATTCAATAAAGGAAAATATTATTTATAGGTGGATGTAATAAATGTATAGTAATGTGAATATTCATCTAGCACTGCATCCCCATGCTCCATTATGTTAAGTCAGTGGTCTACATTGAAAGCAGAAGGCCTCATAGCAAAAATGAAATGGGCTCCTAATTTTGCTTAAGGCAGGCTTAAAGGGATTGTCCTGGAGATTAGCATTGATGTCCTATCCTTTTTATACTTGTAAATGCAAATGTAATTGCACTATGAGGGCAATGTGATGAGGCAATCTTGCAACTGTACAAATAGCGTTTAAAGCCGAGGTAAAAAAAAATAGAGCTATATATTGCCATCATGCAGGTAATAAAATGTTTTGATGCATGAGACATGTTTCTGTTGTTGTTTTTATTTTCGATGTCATATAGATGTTTTCGAATACAAGTTTTATATTGTCGTGTTGTATAGCCAACATGTGCCATAATGATAATTTATCATCTATCATTTCTAAGTAAATGTGATAGAATTGATTAAAAAACACAAAAGAGGAAGTGATGGAATGAGTTCTAAAAACAGGGAGGCATGGTTGATTTTTAAATTAAATTCAAGAATAGCTTTTGGATTGAACCTTCTAAAAAACATAATGTTACAGTTATCATTTTTTCTGAGTATCCTAAATATTGTTGATTATTTACACCATGCTTCCTTTTTCAGACCTGTATTAAGCAAATTATATTCTGATAGTGCTATTTTGGTATGTGCCGCTTTGATTTTGTAACTAATACTTCAACACTGTTTTTAAACTAATGTATTCATTCACATGTCTCAATCTAACAGAATCTAATTATGTTACCAATGTGCACACCGGAAAAATGAACTGTATAGATGCAGTAAGTTAATTTTAAACATCATGACTAAGCATTCCAAGAGCACCTGAAATGCGTAGATGTCTCTACCATGAAGGTTTTTATATACCGTATGTTAAGCTATTGTCTAAATGTTTACTATTGAATTTATGTGTTTTTTTTCAGTGGTCAAAAAGCATAGACTGCTGTCATATGAATCATAGACTATTATTTGAATGTTGAATCTTGAGTTGTTGTTTGCTGCAGCTTATTGTTTACTATCTTTGGGGGACAGGGACATAGAGACAATAGATGTTTGCTAATACGTTGATTACCCATTGTATAAGTCCAGCTAGTTCGTTGACCTGCAAAACAGAAGGACAAAGAATGCAGACTGACTAAATACTCAAACAATGAGAGTTAATCTCATCCCACTCCCCTCACACTGTGGATGATGACGTGAACCACAGATGTGGGTTTTAAAAGGGATTTTCTATCCTTCTGCAGGATGGAACTCTTTACAAATTTACAGCCAGGAACACTCTACAGGACAGCTGCCAGGACACCATGAGGGACCCATATTTGTTGATTCTACAGGATGCTAGCTTAAGGGACCATGGCCCTGGCTGGAAGAATATATATCTGCTGAATTGACCATCACTGAATCCATGGATACATTTGCGTAAACCAGGTTGGGACCCTACGGTCACCTGTCCCCCATGGATATGTTTGGAGAAGTCAGGTTGGGATCCTCCGGTCCCCTGGCTTCATGGAGATGTTTGGAGAAGCAAGATTGGGACCATCCTGTCACCTGGTCACATGCCTCAATGGACTGTCAGCTTCTTAAGCTTGTCGTTACCTCTTCTCTGTGGGTGTCCGCCAAAAGCGGGGTGCCACTGGTGGGGGTAGTCGGCCCTGGAAGCCTCAAAGTCACGGCTGCTCTAATCCCGGCGAGTCAACGGAAGGGTGAGACTCTGTAATTTGCACCATCTTGTGTATTTTCTGGGACTGTTCTATATGTTACTATTACTATCTGTTGGTGGTTCAAAAAGTATTGCCACACTATTTTATTCTCGTCCTATGTTGTCTCATGCTCACGGGAAAGGAGCATGGGCATTCAGTGGGATGACCCCTGGTCCATGCGTTCTCGGGCCAGCGGACAAGAGCACTCACTGATTCACTGTGTCTATACAGTTATCTGTTTTGTATTTGCATACTAAATAAACAAAGATGGTATGTTTCATGAAGCTGCATTACCCTCTTTTTTTTCACCTACAACTTGTCCTTGTACAGGAGGAGCTGAACAGAAAAATGTATAGCCAGGATTCATCAAGGCAATTACTCCTGAAATCTTTTTAAAATACTTTGAAAGTGGCAAATTTTTTGCGTAACACATAATTGCAACTTTTGTCATTTTCAGCAAACTCCTCTAAAATGTACTAGGCTGGAGTGGAACAGGGAGAAGGACGAGGCATGCTGATGCCCACTCATCTAATTTATGCTGAGCTGTGGCTTGAATTATGCCTCAAATCTAATCCCAGTCCCTGACAGAGGTAAACTTTGTGGCGAGGCATAAAATATCAAGGACCTTGCCCTCATCTGGTTTTCCCCATACCCTTTCAGCAGCACATTTAAGGGTATGCCACACTAAGCAACATCGCTAACGGGATCGCTAAAAAACGTCACTATTTAGCGATCCCGTTAGCGATGTTGCTGTGTGCGGCAGCTTCCAGCGACGAGCTTCCTGCTGGGATCTCGCTCGTCGCTGGAATCGCTCCGGACCCTTTTTCCTCGTCGGCGCTCCCGCGGCGCTCCCGCTGGGTAAGTATCTAATCGCTGTGTGGCACCTTTTCTTAGCGATTTAGCGGTACTTTTGTACCGCTAAATCGCTAAGAAGATCGCTAGCGGCGATAGCGTCCTAGCGACATCGCTAAGTGTGGTCCCACACTAGCGATATTAAAACGATCCCGCTAGCGATCTCATTAGTATGCGACGCTAACGAGATCGCTAGCGGGAGCGTTTAGTGTGGCAGTACCTTTAGTGTCTCCTCTTGAAATTCTGCCTCTTCACCCCTCCCTCTCTCTGTTGATGTCCCTCACGTCTCCGTTCTGGGCCCCCTACTTTTCTCAATTTATATCTTTGGCCTAGGACAGCTCATAAAGTCTCATGGATTCCATTGCCAACTATATGCTGATAACACTCAAATTTACTTCTCTGTTGCCCAGATTTCACCACTCTGCTCTCCAGAACCTCACAGTGTCTATCAGCCATTTCCTCCTTCTCTTCTTGATTCCTAAAAATAAACATGAACAAAATGGAACTCATCCTCTTTCTTAAACTTTGCCTAACATCCCTACCCAATCTATTTATCACAATCAACGACACCACCCTTTGTGCAGTACCAGAAATCTGCTGCCTCAGAGTTACCCTGGACTCTGCCCTGTCCTTCAAACCGCACATCCAAGCTCTTGCCACCTCCTGCTGTCTCAAACTCAAAAATATTTCCATAATCCATCCTTTCTTCAACCCTGAATCTGCTAAAATGTTACTACATGCCCTCATCATCTCCCAACTCGACTACTGCAGTATGCTTATCTGTGGCCTCACTGCTAACACTCTAGCACTTCTCCAGTCTGTTATTAACTCTAATTCATGAGTAATCCACCTCACTCAACACTACTCCTCTGCTTTTCCCCTCTGAAAATCCTTTCATTGGCTGACAATTCTTCAATGTATCTGTGATTTTGAGTCACTTCTCAAGGACAAGCCATGAGTAGGTAGAGTCAAGGAGTCTGAGGTCAAAAGCCAGGAGGGTACGTCATAAACCAAGGGAAGAGACAAAGGTGTAGTCAGGTAGCAGCACAAGGTCAAAATACCTGGAAGATAGAGACCAGAACAAAGGTGTAAAGCAGAACAATGTCCAAGGTCAGGAAATGAAAAATCATCAAGCATAACACTAGGCACATAGAAAGCCAACTACACTTAGCTGAAGCTACATCTGTCAGGGGTCTGGGATTAAGAGTAGCTGGGCAATTACCTGGAACAATGAACTCCTGAAGACAGCCAGCACCTCCCAGTCTCAGATTGGACAGTCAAGCCGTCTATTAAAATACCGACAGCTCAGGATGCCCCTACAGTACAATGGACACTGAGCTGTCAATCAAAGTACTGACAGCTTCAGCACTCCCCTGTATCAGATTGGATGGCTGAGCAATTGGTAACTGCATCCCAGACACACTGATGGGTGAAATCATGACAGTATCCAGTTCAAACTGCTAACACTGACCTACAAAGCCATCCATAATCTGTCTCCTCTTTATATATCCAAACTAATCTTCCGATATCTTTCAACATGTAACCTCTGGTCCTCCAAAGACCTTCTTTTCTCTTCCACTCTCATATGTTCCTCAACCAATCGCCTCCACCATCTTGTGGTATTCTGTGCTTCAACACATACAACTGTCTGACTCCACTGGAACCTTCAGACGGAACTTGAAAATCCACATCTTCAGGAAGGCTTAAAACATGCATTGACCCTGCTGCCACATCACCGCCAACCAAGCTGCCGCAACCCCCTACCCTACTGATTCCTTTGCCATTATCCTGTAAACTGTAAAACCACAAGGGAAGAGCACTCTCCTTTCTGAACCAATTTGTCATTATTAGTTTGTTTACTGTGTTTTACATTTGTATCCTGTATGTTACCCCTTCTCATGTACAGCACAATTGAATCAATGGTGCTCTAAAAATAAATAATAATAATAATGAGGTACACATTAAGTAGGGTACCTCTTAATTAATCAGCAGTGTCTGACTCCAACATATCCTCTTATCAAGAGCAACATGAAAAATGCCACTCTTGATAAACTAGGGTAATTGTTTAATGAGAACAGATTCATTATAACTAGCTTTTTTTTATTAATTACGATCCAGGAGCGGACATTGCCAGTAGAGGGTCCTTGTGCAGGACTTATGTCTGGGTTCATCCAATCAAGCCCCACCCACATAAACATACCCACAATTGCATGTATATTCACATTAGAGGAGTTGTCTAGGACCATTTTTTTTTTACTATGGGCCTAAGAACTTAAAGGAAGGAATGTAGTTGTTAACTACCTGCCTGTTCAATCAGCATGATGTCGCAAGTCATGGCCTGTCAACAGAGCAGCCCAGAAGAAGTCGATGAACCTCTTTGAAAGCTTGTTTTCTGCAAAGCGAGCTGTGTTTTCTATTGATAATATTATTGGATGCATTGCATGATTTGATCGCATTGTGGCTGCATTTTCTTTGGGAAGTGTTATGACCAAAAACAGCAATTTTTGAGTTTTGTTCTATGTTCTCTTTAAGGCATTTTCTGCTACATTTTAATGTCAACAAATCAGACTTTTACTCTAACAGCAAGCCAAAAAGGTTATTTGAATGTTTACATTTTTTAAATTTTAAAAAAACGTTTTGATTTTTTTTTACTATTTTTTATTGCCTTAGTGTCACGGTCCCGGGTGCTTTCTCCACCCTCCGGCGCGTTCCCGACAGGGCTTCTTGCCGCTCCCTGAACGACTTCTCGGGGTCGCGGCACGTCGGCAATCCGCGCATGCGCAGTTGCACATTCCCCGTCGCCAGGCTTCCTGGGGGGTGGTGACATGGCGGTGCCCACCAGGTATTTCAACGTGGCGTCTGCTCCGGTAAGATGCCTGTTTATCTATGCTCTGGCGCTAGCATATTTTGCTGGTGTCCTTTCTGATCCTCAGGCCCTGTATCTCTGCCATACCTGCCTGCCCTTTATCTCTGCCATAGCTGCCTGCCCTGTATCTCTGCCATACCTGCCTGCCCTGCATCTCTGCCATACCTATCTGCCCTGCATCTCTGCCATCCGTGCCTGCCAGTCCTGTGGTACATGGGTGCCTGTCCATCCTGTGTCTCATCCGTGCCTGCCAGTCCTGTATCTCATCCGTGCCGGCCAGTCCTGTGGCACATCCGTGCCTGTCCGTCCTGTGTCTCATTTGTGCCTTCCAGTCCTGTGCCTCATCCGTGCCTGCCAGTCCTGTGGCTCATCAGTGCCTGTCCGTTCTGTGTCTCATCCGTACCTGCCAGTCCGGTGTCTCATTCGTACCTGCCAGCCCTGTGTCTCTTACGTGCCTGCCCGCCTGTGTCTTAGCCGTGTCCACCTTTTTCCATCTCTCATTGTTGTTACCATCTCTTTTTCTCTTACAGATACTGGCCACTGCCGGCCCTCGGTCTTCCTGGTTCCGCCAGCTTCCCATATCCCTCTGTTCCCGGTACCTCCCAGCCCTTATCGGTACACTGTGCTCACCTCGGCCCCCTCGTTAACCTTGTGGTGTTGCCCTAAGTCGCCCCTTTCGCTTCAGCCATTGAAGTTCCATCTCCCTTGGGCCTGCCCCTAATGCTCCCTGTATAGGGGGTGGATTCACCTGGGCCACTCGCCCTCGGGAGCTCTGAAGCCACGACCCACAGTGTCCACTTCTGGGTTTTCTTCCTAGAACCCTAATACTTAGTGGACTGTCTCATCGCTTGTTGTATACACTGAAATTCTATAGTATTGTAATATATAGGCAAAAATGGGCTAGCTTTCACAGAAGGATCGTGATGACAGGCACAGGGGTCTTCAACACACCCCCCTGACTGTCATGACAACCCATCGGCATACCGATCACGTGATGGGAACGATGATGGGCAGGATCAATGACACAGTTCCTGTCTGTGCGCATTAAATGCCGTTGTCAGTAATTGACAGTTGCAATTAACTGGTTAACAGCCATGGGTTGATCTCAGATCCACTGGTGGCTGTCAGAGACACGTGATGACTTGTTAAATCAGTCATTGAGTGCGGGGAAAGATGCGGGCTCAATGTGTGAGCCCTCATCAAAGCTGATGATGTAACAGGTTGTAAAAGGTTTGAGCAGAGTCTATGATCGCCTGACAGAGGAGGAGACTCCAGTGTCACTGTGTGCAATGCCTGTAACTATAGGGGGCCTTCTCCAGACTCCTTCAGTGGCTATGGGTAGTATGTACAATGAGCCTCTAAGCACTAGTGGCTCTCCCTCCCCTTCTTACTCACCTTGTGCGGATCTCCATGAGAGGATTCTGCATGCTGTGAAGATTGGTATCCATGGCACACAGAGTACTCCTTCCCCCCATGAGTCCTGCATATGGAGAAAGAGTCGTGTACATCATGCGACTCTCTCCCTGCGGTGTTGTGAATCTCTCAGCATCACAGAACCAGTACAGCAGCAGTGTCAACAATAGAAGAGTAAGGATACCCATCCATCGTCTTTCGCACAGAACAGCACAGCGGCCCACTCCCCTCTGGCTACAAATTACTAAGGTATGGCCCCCTTCTCTCCTATTAGTTTTGATGCTGCTGGCTGCTCTAGGATGAATCATGAATTTTCAGCAGCTGATTGGGCCCCCTCCACTCTGGGGCCTCTATACAGCTTCACTGGCTGCTCCGGTGCTATGACCATCCCTTTTTTAATCCCTACTCATTGATGCTGCAGGGGTGTATTGAGTAGCGACTGATACCTATTTCTGTATGCACACTCAAACAAGGGTTGATGACAATCACTAATTAAGACCACCTCCTGGACCACTGAGTCAAGAGTGAGCAGGGATTAAAATGAGTTAAACACAAGTTACACTTAATCCTTTCCACAAAACCTTTATATAAATTTGATCACTTTATTCCGCCACTACAGTGATGATGCTGGCAGATTAGACTGCTTGTTCAATGTGAGGGGTAGTCTTCAGGTTTAAATGTATTTTGTTTTATTACATTCCCTTAGCTTGGTTTAGAAAGAAGAGACAAATGTACATACAGATGAATACAGTGCAGATCCGTGCACTTATTTTCCATACAGTATGCTTTATGTTCTGAAGACTTGGTTTGGCCTCACTAGAGCGTTTGGAAGTATAAAGAAACAGATTTGCATTTGCCATGAATAAAGCTTTAGTGTAATGCACAACACTATGCCAGTCTTCAAACCGTTACATCTTTTGAGTGGCTGCCTAACACCTAATCAGGCACCTAATTAAAGAAATTCATTGATATTACTATTACTATTTCCAAATAGAAAATGTTACAACATCCTTTACTTGCACATGCTTTCTTATTTAGAAATGTTCTGAAAAAATCTTATGTTACTGGCTTTTTGTAAAAAAAAATGATTTACATATACATTTGGTTCAATTTCTTAGAAAATAACCTAATATGTAAAAGTAAGCAGTCAATATTTAACCCCTTCACCCCAAAGTCTGTTTTCACCTTACTGAACAGGCCAAATTTTACAATTCTGACCAGTGTCACTTTATGTGGTAATAACTCCATATGGATCCTAGTGTTTCTGAGAATGTTTTCTCGTGACATATTGTACTTCATGATAGTGGCAAAATTTGTTAAATATAATTTGAATATATTTGTGCTAGTACTGATCATGGGTGTTGCTGCAGGGTGACAGCTCTCACACAGGGCTGACACCCACACCCAATCGTGGCGGCGCTCAACGTGAGCCCCCGCAGTCGCAGCGCAGTACATGTACTGTGCTTTGCGGAAATGCAGCTCCTGCGGACATGTCTGGAAGGGGTTAATGGGTATGACAATTTTATTTTAACAGATGAGTTAGGAACATGGATTTGTGGCACTTACTAATACATAAGTGTTACAGGTTCTTCTGATCAGCACTTCTTCCTACATAGTGGCTGCGGGATGGAGAATCAAATGACCAGATCTGTCCATCAGGCTCCTCCAATAGAACAGCAGTTTTACCATTGTAGGTATTTTTTTATTTGGATGAGGCTGATGGATTGGTCTGGTTACATGCACCTTCATGAGCAGCCATTGTTTGGACAGGAGGGCTGTACAGCGATGAAAGCAACACTAACAAGTACAGGGGAAGAACCTGTAATACTTAAAAAAATAGCAAGTGCCACAAAACCATGTCTTCAACACAACTGGTGAAATAAAAATAAAAATAAAAAAAATAAAAAGAAAGCTGCCAAACACTTTAATGTTAGAAAAATTAAGTGCAGAACAAATAAATAAACTGCCAAAAAATAGAGCATTTCTTAAAAAATACATAAATATGGGTTTATCCAAAGATATTACACAGGTTGGTTCTAAAAAAAATCTGTATGTTGTTTTGTTATTTGTTTTTAATATAGCATACATGCTTCTTTGCGCTAACAATTTAACAAGTCTCATCTGGAGCGATAATGCAGACTTCTCCTAAGGACTTAGGGTTTTTAGAATTTCCAAACTTTTTTAGAAGAGTCTTGAATAAAGAAATGTTATTTTTTTCAAGCTTTCAAAGTTTTAAGATCTATATCTCAGCAGTATCCACACATTTAAAGGGAACCTGTCAAGTCATTTTTCGCATATAAGATGCGGCTACCGCCATTAGGGGATTATCTACAGCATTCTGGAATGTTGTAGATAAGCCCCCAATGTAGCCTGAAAGGTAAGAAAAACAAGTTAGATTATACTCACCCAGGGGCGGTCCGGTGCGGTCCGGGTCCAATGGGTGTTACAGGTCCAGGTCCGGCGCCTCCCATCTTCATGCGATGACTTCCTCTTCCTTGCTTCTGTTGTGGCTCCTGCGCAGGTGTAATTCTCTGCCCTGGGGGCAGAGCAAAATACTGCAGTGCGCAGGTGCCGAGAAAGGTCAGAGAGGCCCAGCGCCTGCGCACTGCAGTACTTTACTCTGCCCTCAACAGGGCAAATCAGTTCGCCTGCACAGGAGCTGCGACAGAAACAAGAAGGAGGATGTCATCACTAGAAGATGGGAGGTGACGGACTCGTACCTGTGACGCCCATCAGACCTGACCGCCCCCCAGGTGAATACAATCTAACTTGTTTTTTTTATCTTTCAGATTACATCGGGGACTTATCTACAGCATTATAGAATGCTGTAGACAAGCCCCTAATGGCGGTGGTCGCAGCTTATATGCGAAAAATGAGGTGACAGGTTCCCTTTAAGTTTATATTGTACTCAGTGTCTTCTTAAAGATATTTGCATAGATTTGGATGTAATTTCCTCAGTTTGCTTGTTTTTACATTAACACATTAATTATTGATAAATGGGGTAATTATTTAGCTTAGATTTATGAAAATATTCAAACATGTTCTGACATCTTCATTTAATTGGTAAAGACAAAATCGAAAAGTTGATGACTTATGAAATTACACTTTCTAAATGGTGGAAACGTATGTTGTAGAGAAGAGCAAATATTTAGAAATTCAAATTCTCCAGCTTACACAAATTTTTCTCCAAAATTTGATTTGCAGCAAATTAATTGATGGCAAAACGCAATGCTGTAAAAACTCCAATTTGCACTGAAACGACATGTGTAGTCTCTTCTAGACTGTATACAACCACTTTTAAGCTCTTTAAAGCAAACACAGCCTTAGCAATGTGAAAGTGACCTCACCACAGAAACAGTAACCAGAAGGAACCAACATCCAAATTAATATGTTTCATGTTTTTTTTTCAATTAAAAATAGTCCAAACATGATCAGTCACTCAATAGGTCCAATTCATCAAGGCATTGTTCATGCCTGTCTTAAAGAGAGGGGCATCTTGGAGTCAGAGATGAATGATTCATGGGCCTTGCCACTGATCTTACTCGTTTCATGGACTGAAGTAAGATTTATTGCTTAAGATGCATGACAGCTGGTCATGAACTAGATGAGCAGGTATTGCCATGCTCCAACCTGCCCCCATCAGGCCCAATTTTGCTGAGCTGGCTAAAAATCTTGTGAAAACATCAAAAGTTAGAAAATTTTTGACTTTTCAAAAGTGTTTTCCACCAAATGTATTCTCATTTGTGCTCAGCCCTGCACAGAGGGCAATCCTGCCCAGGACTCTACCAGTGAAATTCACATTCTTAGATTCACAAAAAATACTAATTTTTGCAAAATATGAAGGTGATTGTAATAAAATTTATAGTCACGTATAGCTGTACATGAATTTTATTTCCAATTTTGTGCCCAGCACTGGGCAGAGGTCCAATCTTGCAGCAGGTGCATCACACCAGGCAAAATATATAAAATCCTCATTTAAAAAAAAAAATTATGATGACAGTAAACAATAATTGTAGTCATGGAAGTCCTTGAACTTTAATTTCAAAAAATATTTTTGCCTCACCTTTGTGCTGCAGTCCAATTCAGCATAGGGTTCTACTGGGGAAATTCACACCAGTATAACCCCAAAAACTGCTTATAGTCACAAAATATGATGAATTTTAGTTTGAAGAAATTTTTCACTTTCATGCACAATGAAATTAAGGACAAATATGCAAGTATATGTAAACTTTTCCCAAATGCATAGCAGCCATAATGTTTCTGGCATTGTCTTTTGCTATGTTGACCAGTTGTAATTGACGAGGAGCCATCCAGTGTGACATTTGATGCAAAGGATGATGAGGAGTAGGTGCATAAATGTCATCTGGTGTGGTGGTGTCTTGCAGTAGGGCATCAATTCTGTGTAAAGGTTTGATCAATATGTCATGAAGGAAATGTAAAGTTCACCAGCCATTGCTGAGCTCGAAGCTCTGACATCTTCCCACATGCTAAATTCCCCTAATGGATGCTACATTCCTTGCTTCAGGGTTTTTGCATGCTATGATAATCCATCCTTATTGACTGTGTTATACCATAGTAACATAGTAACATAGTTATTAAGGTTGAAGGAAGACTTTAAGTCCATCTAGTTCAACCCATATCCTATCCTAAGCTGCCCTAACATGTTGATCTAGAGGAAGGCAAAAAAAACCCAAGTGGCAAACAGTAAGCTTCACATTGGGGAAAAAAATTCCTTCCCGACTCCACATACGGCAATCAGACTAGCTCCCTGGATCAACGCAATATCTAGGAAACAAGTGAATATAGCCTGTAATATTATACTTTTCAAGAAAGGCATCCAGTCCCTTCTTAAATTTTAGTAGGGAATCACTCATTACAACATTAGATGGCAGAGAGTTCCATAGTCTCACTGCTCTTACAGTAAAGAATCTGCGTCTGTGATTATGGCTAAACCTTCTTTCCTCCAGACGTAGAGGATGCCCCCTTGTCCCCGTCACAGGTCTAAGAGTAAAAAGATCATTAGAAAGGTCTTTGTACTGTCCCCTCATATATTTATACATTGTAATAAGATCACCCCTAAACCTTCTTTCCTCCAGACGTAGAGGATGCCCCCTTGTACCAATAGATGTAATAGCTGATAGACATTAAGGCAAAGCCCACATGGCCATAAATTAGTTTATGTGAGCCTTTTGTGGCTCAATCTTCTGTGATGTGTAAAATGGCAATGGAATTTCATAAAATTAGACACAAATTTGATTCACATTGAATTGAGTCACTCATTTCTATTATTTTGTAAATTCCATTAAGAACACTTGAACTGAACAAGGCATATAACTGAAGCTCATACTAGTGTATGCATAAAATATGTTATTCGGCATTCCATAGGGAACACCGTGTTGAAAACTTTGTTCATAGTAAGTTACCCACATGCCACTTGTATCAATAGAAGGGTGTTGAAAGCACTCATCATGAATAAGCCTTCATCAGTTCCCTGTTTCCTTAGATTTTACATTTCTGTTCTCATCTTATATACTATGCACTGTTTTATATAATCTACAATAAAGTTATTCTAGTAGCAGCTCTGCATATATCTAGCCATCTATATAACCTATAGAGGTGCATGTGAAACACAAATCCAACTATGAAATATATTGTTGTTAGGTTAAAAGAACCAAGAGGAAGAAAATGTCTTGTTAGGCCTCTTTCACACATCCATTTTTTTGTGTCAGGCATAATCCGTCGAACACCTGAAGGGACGGATCCGGCGCTGAAATGAAAAAACTGATGCAACGGATCCGTTTTTTTGCTGGATCCGACCTGAACTTTTGAACCCGGAAAAAGAGGGTTTTGGATGTCCGGAGACTCTGGAAAATGTAGTAGTAGTAGTAGTAGTAGTAGTAGTAGTAGTAGATGATTTCCAGAATCCGGATCAGACTTTTGACAGATTACACAAAAGTCTGATCTGGTTCCATTGACTTCTATTGTTTTCGCCCGCCTGATGCACCGCTTCAGGCACTATCAGGCGGCTCCGGAAAACAAAAAAAACGTTGCATGCACAGTTTTGTCCGGCCGCCGGAATGTACATTTCCGCCAGATCCGGACAAAAACGGATACAATGCAATGACATCAGGCGCGATCCGGAGCTAATGAAAGTCAATGGTAAAAAAAACGCATCCGGTACCGGATCCGTTTTTTTAACAACACGCCGGATCGTGCCTGAAGTCAAAAAACGGATGTGTGAAAGAGGCCTTAGATATTCAATAGGGGGGTTGCAAACATTTCCTTCATTTAAGGTAAAGATATTGCAAAACTGCATTACTGTTCAATTATTCTCACCTTGTACTTATTGTATGTAAATAGAGATGTGTGGATTGCCTCATGTAATCCCAGTCAATAGTCCAGATCAGGACTTTCTGGCCGTGGAGAGAAGCTGTGCGAAATTTCTTAACTCTGAGTTCCCCTACACAGGATTTGATTTGCCAGCCTGGAGTGATGTCATCTGTGAGATGTGTAACACACAGGTGAGATCTTGCTGGCCCAGCTTATCATAAGCAGAGAGTGTAAGGAAATTTGCACACCTCCTGTCCATAGCCAGAGAATACTGACCTGAACTATGGTCCAGGATTGCCAAGCAAACGGCTCAGCTCTAAATAATATAATATCTACTGCTCAAAAAAATAAAGGGAAAACTAATATATCACATCCTGGATTTAACTGAATGAGATATTGCAGTTGCAAATCTTTATTCATTACATAGTAGAATGTGTTGAGAAAAATAAAACATAAAAATGATCAATTCAAATCAAAATTAATATTCCATGGGGGTCTGGATTTTGAATGATACTCAAAATCAAAGTGTAAAATCAAATTACAGGCTGATCCAAGTACAGTGAAAATGCCTCAAGACAAGGAAATGATGCTCAGTAGTGCGTGTGACCTCCAAGTAACTGTATGACTTCCCTACAACACCTGGGCATGCTCCTGATTAGGTGTCTGATGTTCTCCCTGACCTGGATGAAAGCATCAATCAACTCCTGGACAGTCTGTGGTGCAATGGACAGTCTCTTGGTAACTGGAACGAGACATGATGTCACAGATGTGCTCGATTAGATTCAGGTCTGGGGAACGGGCAGGCCAGTCAATAACATCAATGCCTTCATGACGCAGGAACTGCTGACACATTTCAGCCACATGAGGTCTAGCATTGCCATGCATCAAAAGGAACCCAGGGCCCACTGCACCTGCATATGGGTCTCACAATGAGTCTGAAGAACTCATCCCGGTACCTAATGGCAGTCAAGGTACTTCTGGCTAGCGCACGGAGGGCTCTGCAGCCCTCCAAAGAAATGCCTTCTCACACCATCACTGACCAACTGCCAAACCGGTCATGCTAGAGGATATTACAGACAGCAGAACATTCTCCACAGCATCTCCAGACTCTGTCACGTTTGTCACATGTGCTCAGAGTGAACCTGCTCTCATCTTTGGTGAGCACAGGACACCAATGTCGAAACTGCCAATTTTCATGCCAACACCCAACAGTGAATGTCGGACCCTCATACCAGCCTCATGGAGTTTCTGACAGTTTGAGCAGGGCTCTGGCACTGCTCCTTATGTTCCTCCTTGCACAAAAAAAGGAGGTAGCAGTCCTGCTGATGAGTTGTTGCCCTCCTATGGCCCCTTCAATGTCTCCTGGTGTGCTGGCCTGTCTACTAGAACTGTATCTGCTCCATGCTCTCAACACTGTGCTGACAGACTCAGCTCCCCTTCTTGCCACAGCTTGCATTGATGTGCCATCATACCTGAGCAACTTCTGTAAGTTGTAAACACTACCTTGTGCTACTGTACTTGTAGAGCGGACAAGATGCAAAAGTGACCAAAACAACAGCCAAAAAGAATGAGAACAGAGAAATGGTCTGTGGTGACCATGTGCAGAACTATTCCTTCATAGGGGTTGTCTTGCTAACTGCCTATCATTTCTTCAATTTGCACAACAACAGGAGAAATTGATTCACAATCAGTGTTGCTTCATAACTGGACAGGTTGATTTCACAGAAGTGTGATTGACATGGAGTTACATTGTGTTGTTTAAGTGCTCCCTTTATTTTTTTGAGCAGTGTATATTCATTATTTATATTGTACTGTGTATATCTGATGTTGTGCTCTGAGAATTATGTGAAGTTTTTGGTTCTGACTTGCTGAAAAGCACTGGCTATAAGTGTTAGACCTTAGAGTAGTTGTACCAAGTTTGGAAGTTATCCACAATATAAAGGACAGACAACAGCTTTCCAATTGTTGAGAACCATGGCTCTGTTAAGTCTTGTGTGAATAGAATGATAGAGAATCATGCACAACTTTGCTTCATTCATTCTAAATAGTAGTGCCGAATACCAGCTGAATGCTGTGTTTAGCTATCACCAGCAAGATAATGAATAAAGGAATGAAGAGTAGGTGATAAACAACCACTTCATTCACTTATTTTTTTGGATTAATGCAGGTCTCTGGTATTAGATTCCCAGTGTTCCAGAAGGTATTTTCTATTCTACACACAGGGGATAACTTTCAAACTTGGTTCAAACCCTTTAAGTTGATAAAAATCACATAGCTAGTCTAAAATAAGTTCCAATGAGGGTGATCACTGAGACAGTAGCAAAGTCACAGTACCAAAATGACCTAGCTAGGTTAAATCCAAGCAATTAATCACATTCGTAAATCAACTAATCAAAGCGTGTAATAAAAAATCCAAGTAATGTAAGCTTCCTAGATATTGACAGGGGTCTAGGGGGTAAGGTTTCTCCTTGTGGAGAGTGATATACCAGCTCTGGCGTGTCGAGGTAAGGAGGCTTATTCGCCGTGCAATGCTCCTCTGGGAAATTTTAATATGCAAATTGCCTCTTCAAACAAAGAGGACTTGTACTCTATAGCGCCACCTATTGGAAGTAACGATCCTACAAGTCACAATCAACTGGTATGTCACTCTCCACAAGGAGAAACCTTACCCCCTAGACCCCAGTCCAGAGCCTCTCATCTAGCCAAATCAGATCTCTCCTACTTTGCACTGACGAGGAACAATAGTCCAAAACACCATGTCTGCAAATGGAGATACTGATTTGGCTTTTATCCTAAGTCATATGACAAGACTCGTTAAAGGGTTGATTGTGACTTGTAGGATCGCTACTTCCAATAGGTGGCGCTATAGAGTACAAGTCCTCTTTGTTTGAAGAGGCAATTTGCATATATAGATATTGACAATGATTCTGAAAACAGGAACACTGAAATTAGAAAGCACACACTTTGTTGAATGCAAAGAAACAGACATGGGAAATTAATTTTAAAGTAGAAAGTGTCAAATCATGGATCAAAGCAACTGCTTAGGATTGTGTTGTGTCCAGATAAAGACTGTCCTTAATTTAACTGAGGGGTGATGACCTAGGAGATTTGTGCTGGCAGTTGTCTCAAGTATCATAAAACAGCCAGCTCTCCAAGTTTAAAGGGGTTTACCCATGAACAAAAGTTCATTTTAATCAAGAGATCTTGAAATTATAGTATTTCCACAAATGGATGTGTTTAAAGGGAATCTGTCACCCCTTGGGACACTTTTCAGCTATTACTATGGGCATACAGGTAATAGAAATGTTAATCTAGTCTTACCCATATGCCTCATAGTTACTGACTAAATGTGAAGAAAAAGACTTTTATTTCATTATGTTAATGATTTATTTCAGGCTCCGGGCATGTAGTGCATGGGAGGAATCCCTGCTTTCTCTCCTCATTATGCTATCACTCCCCTTCCATGCATGTCACACTGACCTGTTACATGCAGTTGTGGCTCCGAAATCCCACACATGCGCCCTGCACTCACTTGACAATCTGTACTTTTTCCTTCTCCTTATGGTCAGTGTATTCTGTGCACAAGAATGCTGAATGCACGAACCATAGAAAGAAGGGAGAAGTACAGATTGTCGAGCGAGTGCAGGGCGCATGTGCGGTATTCCTAGAGATGTTTTGGCCAATTGATGGCCTTGATCACATAGTCGCCCTTTTAATGAAGCAACGTGGATCACAGAGTAAATAGTGTCACTGCAATGTATTAATTCATAGAGCACAAAATATCCAGAGTAAATTGCTGCAAAGTACATGAAACAGGTTCCAAAGGAGCCGATGTCTTGTTGGAACAAGCGTAAATCATTGGTGACGCAGCGGCAGATGCGGACACATCAGACATTGGCTCCTTTGGAACCTGTTTCATGTACTTTGCAGCAATTTACTCTGGATATTTTGTTCTCTATGAATTAATACATTGCAGTGACACTATTTACTTCATTAAAAGGTGATCAAGGCCATCAATTGGCTGAAGTGTCTCTAGTTGTCGCTTCACCTATCACTGTTAATAAAAAAAAACTTGAAGCATAAGTCCTCCATTGTACGTGTGCAGTGATTCTTTGAACTTCTACCTACGGGACCATTGGCTCCTTTCACTAGCACCATTATACAACCCTTTTGAGTCGAGTGCTAACCATTCAAGTCTTGTGCGGTATTCCTGTCACGGTTCCACCCCTCTGGGAGTCTGGGATGCAGTTACTGACAGCTCGGACATCCAATCTGGTACAGGGGCGTGCTGAGTTGTCAGTGTGTTGATTGACAGCTTGACTAGCCAATTGGTGACTGGGAGGCATTGGCTGTCTCAGGTGTTCACTATCCCAGGTAATTGCTGTGCCTACTTAACTGAGCAGCTTCTCCCTGACCACTGCCAGATGTACATTCATCCTGTGAGGTTCGTGCTCTGTGCTCTCCTGTACTTTGAGTTCTATATGCTTGATCTGTTGCCTGCCCTTGGACTTCGTTCTGACCATCTGCCTGTTTAACCCCTTCAGCTCTGATCCATTATCCTCCCGATACTCTGACCTCGGAATGTAACCTGAGTACGCTTTTGTCTCTTCCTTCAGTTTATGATGTACCCTCCTGGCTTCTGACCTTGGACTCCATGACCCTTCTGACTCACGACTTGGCTGTGAGAGGTGACTAGCGTCACAATTCCAGTGCGAAATTCAGGCACCACAACTACACATCACAAGTCAGGGAGGCAGGATTTCTTCCAGGCACTGCACACCCCGGAGCCTGGAAGAAATCATTAACATAATAAAATAAAAGTCTATTTTTCCACATCTAGACAGCAACTATGAGGCATGCGGGTAAGACTAGATTAACATTTACATTACCTGTATGTCTATAGTAATAGATGAAAAGTGTCCCAGGGGTGACACATTCCCTTTAAATAAAATGTCCCTGTGCTGAGATAATCTTATGAATGTGCCCCGCTGTGTACTGTGTAATGGCAGTGTCTGACCGTGCAGGAACATGGTCTGATCATAACACAGCTCCTGGGCAGGGGGACGAAGCAAAAGAGAGTATACAGACATTACAGCATGGGATCACAGCTGATTCTTTCATGGTAGTAAAATATTGTTTTAAAACAGGAAGGGAAATGTTTTGCCTCACAAAAAAGAATCAGCTGTGATTAGTTGTGATCCCATGCCATTACACAGGACATAGCAGGGGAATATTTATAAGATTATCTCAAGCACAAGGGCATCTTTTTTAAACACATCCAATTGTGAAAATTATTACTCCAATATCTATTGATTAAACTGAACTTTTTTGTTCATGAGAAAACCCCTTTAAGTTTATCAAAATATGTTCTGTCATTCTCTACGTTTTGAAGATACATTTTACTAAAGAACTGTTAAGTTTATGGCTGTGATCTCAGTAGAAAAAGTACTTTTCAAACTTTTTCTGATATTTTCCATTGCTAACTATAAGATAAGATTTTTCTGGCTAACACGGTACCACAATATAATTTATTATTGTACACCATAACTATAAGATAGAAAGATTTACCTTTAAGTCCCCTGTGAGAAAAGTGAGACATGTCTAATTCATTTGTAGATATGCAAGATAGCGAAAAGGTTTAAATGTACTTGTAGTTCATGGTAAAAGAAACAACTCTTAATGCCAATCAGCCACTTCAAGAGCCTGATGGATACTGGCAAGTATTGACATTGCTGTTAATAACCTCAGTCACTGTAGATATCAAGAATAAAGCATAGTGCAGTCAATGGAATCCATCAGTAACAGCTTGGATCCTTCATGCAATAATAATTAATAATAATTTTATTTCTATAGCGCCAAAATATTCTGCAGCACTTTACATTATAGAGGGGACTTGTACAGACAATAGACATTACAGCATAGCAAGAATCACAGATCAAAGTAGATACCAAGAGGAATGAGGGCCCTGCTCGCAAGCTTACAATCTATGAGGAAAAAGGGGAGACACGAAAGGTAAAATGGTAACAATTGCTTTCATTGATCGGACCAGTCATAGTGTAAGAATTGGGTGTTCATGTAATTCTGCATGAACCAGTTAACAGCCAAAGTATGTAACAGTACAGACACAGAGGACTATAAAATGCATAAAGCGGGTGAGAACATAATACGAGGTACCTGATTATGGTAAAAAAAATTTGAATGGGCCAAGAGGGATAGTTAGGTTAATGCGTTGAGGCGGTAGGCCAGTCTTAAAACTGTGGGGATTGGGGATTAATCGTATTAACCTGGGTAGTGCATTCCAAAGAATTGGTGCAGCATGTGAAAAGTCTTGGAGACAGGAGTGGGAGGTTCTGATTATTGAGGATGCTAACCTCAGGTCACTAGCAGAACGGAGAGCACGGGTAGGGTGGTAGACTGAGATGAGGGAAGAGATGTAGGGTGGTGCTGACCCAAGGAGTGCTTTGTGGTTGAGGGTAATCAGTTTGTACTGGATTCTGTAATGGATGGGTAACCAGTGTAATGATTGGCACACGGTAGAGGCATCGGTATAATGATTGGTGAGGAATATGATCCTGGAGGCAGCATTCAAGACAGATTGGAGAGGGGAGAGTTTAGTAAGAGGGAGACCGATTAGTAAAGAGTTACAATAGTCCAAACGAGAATGAATAAGAGAAACAGTAAGGGTTTTTGCAGAGTCGAATGTAAGAAAAGGTCGAATTCTAGAGATGTTTTTGAGGTGCAGATAACAAGAGCGAGCCAGTGATTGGATGTGGGGGGTGAATGAAAGCTTGGAATCTAGTATGACCCCAAGACAGCGGGCATGTTGCTGGGGAGTAATGGTAGAACCACACACTGAGATGGCGATTTAGGGCAAAGGTAGGTTAGTAGATGGAGGAAACACGAGGAGTTCCGTTTTTGACAGGTTCAGTTTGAGTTCAGTTTCAGTGGTAAGACAATCACTGGTCTTTTCTAAAAAGGCAGGCACGATATCGGGAGAAGAAGTGTATAATTGGGTGTCATCAGCATAGAGATGGTACTGGAGACCAAATCTACTGATTGTCCAATAGGGGCGGTATACAAGGAGAAGAGGAGGGGGCCTTGGACTGATCCTTAAGGAACCCCAATAGTAAGGGGAAGATGAGAGGAGGAGGAACCAGCAAAAGATACAGTGAAGGAACGGTCAGAGAGATAGGAGGAGAACCAGGAGAGAATGGTGTCCTTGAGGCCGATAAAGTGGAGCATAGTGAGGAGGAGCTGATGGTCCACAGTGTCGAATGCTGCAGAGAGATCCAAGAGAATTAGCATGGAGTAGTGACCATTAGATTTAGCAGTTAGTAGATTGTTGAGTGATGGCAGTTTCAGTAGAGTGTAAAGAGCGGAAACCAGATTGAAGAGGGTCGAGAAGAGAGTTATCTGAGAGATAGCGAATAAGACGGGTGTGGACCAGGCGTTCCAGGAGTTTAGATATGAAGGGAAGATTAGAGACCGGTCTATAGTTAACGGCACAGTTTTGGTTGAGGGACGGTTTTTTAAGCAATGGATGTATAATGGCGTGTTTAAATGAGGAGGGAAAGATACCAGAAGAGAGAGAAAGATTGAAAATTTTTGTTAGGTGAGAGGTGACAGCAGGTGAAAGGGACTGGAGGAGATGTGATGGAATGGGGTCACTGGAGCAAGTAGTAGGGCGAGAAGATGCAAGCAGCCTGATTACATCTCCTTCTGTGACAGGATCAAAATCAGAGAGTGAGCTAGATGCAGTGGGGGAGGGAGGACAGTGCATGGTATGAGGGGATTGGGAGATAATTTCCTGTCGGATGTGGTCAATTTTTTCTTTGAAATATTTGGCCAGATCGTCAGAGATCTGTGGTTGGGGCCTGCACTTTTGGGTTGCGTAGGGAGTGAAAAGTGTCAAAGAGACATTTAGGGTTATTGGATAGTGAGTTGATGAGGGTGTTGAAGTAGGTTTGTTTGGAGAGGTGAAGGGCAGAGTTGTATGTTTTAAGCATAAACTTGTAATGGATAAAATCTTCGGGTAGATTAGATTTTCTCCACAAACGTTCGGTGCACCTGGAGCAACGCTGCAGGAAACGTGTTTGCAGTGTGTGCCACGGTTGTCGGCGTCTGTGTTATATTGTTCTATGTATAGGAGGTGCAATTTCATCCAGGGCACTTTGCAGAGTTTTGTTGTAATGCTTCAGTGTAGAATCTGGACATGAGAGGGAAGAGATAGGGGCCAATGATGACTGCAAGTTCTTCAGAAGTTTCTGGGTGTTAATGGCTTGTATGTTTCTCCAAGTGTGGAAAGTCGGGGTGACCTGAGCTGGATGGCAGTTCTTGATAGAGAATGAAAGAAGGTTGTGGTCAGAGAGCGGGAGAGGGGAGTTTGTGAAATCATCCACTGAGCAAAGCCAGGAGAATACCAAGTCGAAGGAGTTCCCATCTTTGTGCGTGGGGAAGTTAGTATGCTGCAAGAGGCTGAAAGAGGAGGTTAGAGAAAAAAGGTGAGAAGCAGATCGGGAGAGGGGAAGAGCAGTGGGGATGTTGAAATCACCCATGATGAGGGTGGGGATGTCACAGGACAGAAAATGTGGAAGCCAGGTGGCAAATTGATCAAGAAACTGATGACAAGGGCCGGGAGGACGATATACCACCTCCACTTGCATGGAGAAGGGGATGTAGAGTCTGACAGCATGGACCTCAAAAGAAGGGAAGACAAGTGAGGGTACTTGAGGGATAACCTGGAAAGTACATTTGGGTGATAAGAGCAGACAACGCCGACACCTGCTCTGCTGTCCGATCTTGGGGTATGAGAAAAGTGTAGTCCACCATATGAGAGAGCAGCAGCAGCGGTGGTGTCTGACTGCTGGATCCAGGTTTCATTAAAAGCCAGAAGTTTAAGAAAATTTGAAAGGAAGAAGTCATGGATGAAGGGGAGTTTATTACATACTGAGCGAGAATTCCAAAGGGCACAATTAAAAGAGACAGAAGGCATGCAAGGAATATTAATAAGATTAGAGGGGTTTCTGGGTGTAGCAGTTGGAAAGTTTGACTTGCTATAACATGGGGGGCCGGGGTTTAGAGCGATATCTCCTGTGACTAGAAGAAGGAGGATGGAAAGAGTGAGCAGATAGTGAAGTGATTTGTGAGAGTGTCGGGTGTGTTGGATGGTGGGACTGAGTGGATTTGTGCTGTTTAGCAATGTGAAAAGAGCGTGAGTGCTATATGTAGGAGAGGAAAGAATAGAGGGGACAATATGGATGGAGTGTAAAGGGTTAACACAAGGGCGGTGGATGTGAGTGAATGCAGCAGCCAGGATATAAATTATACAAATGCATATGGTGAATATGTGATGTGATCCAAATGTAGAGGGAATAGATTTTTTAATCTGTCTTACCTGTCTCCTTCCCTGTCTAGCTGCCATGTTTAACTGCGGCATACTTCGATTACATGTACATAAATGCTACCCCTGCATAAATGCTTCCCCAGACTATGTCTCAATATATAGGAGGCTATTTCTAAGATCTCTTCCTTCTTTTTTTTTCTCTCATTAGTAATCAAGCTAAGTTGACACAGCAGGACACAATAAATGTAGTGGGCAGATAAACAAATGTCCAAGCCAACATGGGTCATAAACCACTTTGAAAAAGTTAATTGACCTCACAGCATAACGGTTCAAGCAGAGTAAGTTGAAATAGGTATATACCATTAAGTTTGCTGGAAAAAATGAAAGCTGTAGCTGATAGCATGCAGGATTCGGTGCAGAGATTAAATACCATTAAGTTTGCTGGATAAAATGAAAGTTGTAGCTAATTGTATGCAGGATTCGATGCAGAGATTAAATACATTAAGTCTGCTGGATAAAATGAAAGCTGTAGCTGATAGCATGCAGGATTCGGTGCAGAGATAAAATACCATTAAGTTTGCTGGATAAAATGAAAGCTATAGCTGATAGCATGCAGGATTCGGTGCACAGATTAAATACATTAGGCTTGTTGGATAAAATGAAAGCTGTAGCTGATAGCATGCAGGATTCGGTGCAGATATTAAATACCATTAAGTTTGCTGGATAAAATGAATGCTGTAGCTGATAGCATGCAGGATTCGGTGCAGAGATTAAATACATTAAGTTTGCTGGATAAAATGAAAGCTGTAGCTGATAGCATGCAGGATTCGGTGCAGAGATTAAATACCTGTATGAAGAGAATAGAGATTCATGTTACAATCATCCATGTTTAACTGCGGCATACTTTGATACATGTACTTCGATTACATGTACATAAATGCTACCCCTGCATAGGTTGCTACCATGCAATGGTTAACAAAGCCCATACCTGTAGTGTAGACCTGCACAACATACAGCCAGTGAACTGAATGCGGCCTGCTAAGCGATTTTGTGCATCCCGCGGCACTGTCCGGAAGACTCGGCTTCCTTCTACCTATAATCAAATGTATTTGCATTTTTCAGACATGAATACATTTGAACACTGCGGCATCGGTAGTGGGGCAGAGCAGCAGCCGTTAGTCCCGGGGCTGATGTGCAGCAGTGTGATCTGGTCAGCATGCTGGTGACATCATCACACTACTGCTGGCACCAGGGCCGCATAGATTGAGGAGTCGCTGAGCTGGTAAGCACTCCAAGAAGAAACTGAAGGAATGTGCCTTTATTTTAGATAAAGGGGACTGGGGGAGGGCACATAGTATAGTTTAGTGAGGGGCAGTGGGGACAATATGCAGAGAGGAATGTAGAAATGCAGTGTGGAGCTATATTATGGAGAGGGGCAGTGTGGGAGGTTCATTATGAAAAGGAACTGTGAGGTGGGTTTATTATGGAGAGGGGCAATGTTGGGGTTTATTATGGAGAGCGGCAGTGAGGGGGTATATTATGAAGAGGGGCAGGGTGGTGGTTTATTATGGACAGTGGCAATGTGGGGGTATATTATGGAGAGGGGCAGTGTGGGAATTTATTACTGAGAAGGGCAAAGGGGGTATATTATGGAGAGGGGGGTGTGAGGGTGGACATTATAGAGAGGGGCTGTGAAGAGGTATATTATGGAAAGGGGCAGTGTAGGGGTATATTATGAAGAGGGGCTGTAAGGTTGGACAATATGGAGAGGGGCAGTGTGGAAGATACTATAGAAAAAGGCAGTAGGGGGTTTATTTTGTGCAGGAAGCACATTGAAGGGCAAATATTCAAGGGTGAAGCATAGGAGATACAGTGGGGAAAAAAAGTATTTAGTCAGCCACTAATTGTGCAAGTTCTCCCACTTAAAAAGATAAGAGAGTCCTGTAATTAATATCATAGGTAGACCACAACTATGAGAGTCAAAATGAGAAAACAAATCCAGAAAATCACCTTGTCTGATTTGGCAAGATTTATTTTGCAAATTAAGGCGGAAAATAAGTATTTGGTCATTAACAAAAGTTCATCTCAATATTTTGTTATATATCCTTTGTTGACAATGATAGAGATCAAACGTTTTCTGTAAGTCTTCACAAGGTTGGCACACAATGATGGTGGTATGTTGGCCTATTCCTTTATGCAGATCTCCTCTAGAACAGTGATGTTTTGGGGCCTGTCGCTGGGCAACACAGACTTTCAAATCCATCCTAAGGTTATCTATGGGGTTGAGATCTGAAGACTGGCTAGACCACTCCAGGACCTTCATATGCTTCTTACGAAGCCACTCCTTCATTGCCCTGGCAGTGTGCTTGGGATCATTATCTTGCTGAAAGACCATCCACATTTAATCTTCAATGCCCTTGCTGATGGAAGGAGGTTTGCACTCAAAATCTCAGAATACATGATCCCATTCATTCTTTCATATACACGGATCACTCGTCCTGGTCCCTTTGCAGAGAAACAGCCCCAAAGCATGATGTTGCTACCCCCATGCTTCACAGTAGGTATGATGTTCTTTGGATGCAACTCAGCATTCTGTCTCCTCCAAACATGACAAGTTTTGTTTCTGCCAAACAGTTCTACTTTGGTTTCATCAGACCATATGACATTCTCCCAATACTCTTCTGGATAATCCAAATGCTCTCTAGCAAACTTCAGACAGGCCAGGACTTGTACTGTCTTAAGCAGGGAGACACATCTGGCACTGCAGAATCTGAGTCCCTGGTGGCGTAGTGTGTTACTGATGGTAGACTTTGTTACGGTGGTCCCAGCTCTATGCAGGTCAATTACTAGATCCCCATGTGTGGCTCTGGTATTTTTGCTCACCGTTCTTGTGATCATTTTGACCCCACGGGGTGAGATCTTGCGTGGAGCCCCAGATCAAGGGAAATTATCAGTGGTTTTGTATGTCTTCCATTTTCTTATTATTGATCCCACAGTAGATTTCATCACATCAACCAGCTTGCAAGTGCAGATTCAGTCTTCCCAGCCTGGTGCAGGGCTACAATTTTGCTTCTTGTGTCCTTCGACAGCTATTTGGTCTTCACCATATTGGAGTTTGGAGTGTGACTGAGGTTGTGGAAGGTGTCTGTTATACTGAGAACAAGTTTAAACAGGTGCCATTGCAACAGGTAATGAGTGTAGGACAGAGGAGCCTTTTAAAGAAGAAATTACATGTGTGTGAGAGCCAGAAATCTTGCATGTTTTTAGGTGACCAAATACTTATTTTCCACCTTAATTTGCTAAATAAATCTGGCCAAATATGAAAAGGTGATTTTCTGGATTTGTTTTCTCATTTTGACTCTCACAGTTGTGGTCTATCTATGATGTCAATTACAGGCCACTCTCATCTTTTTAAGTGGGAGAACTTGCACAATTGGTGGCTGACTAAATACTTTTTCCCCACTGTATTATATTTATGGGACAGTATAATAATGCTTTTAATTTTATGGGCACTGTGTCGGTAAGTGCTACTGAAAATGGAGAAGAGGGAAGTCTGCAGAGACAAGCTTTGGGCATGAAATCTCATTATACTATCTGGACAAAATGGAGAAGAAAAGAACAACTTCAATCAGAAGAGATGTCATCTATAAGGTACCTGGATGTAAATATGTGATAGTGCCTGGTCTCATCAGGACTGTGGTTCCTGTATTATGAGGAGGATTTGGAGAGTTTCTGCTCCAATAACTGAATTTAAGATAGCGTGTGTTCACACTGATTTTTTTTTAGCAGGTCGCTAAATAAAAGGTGCCACACTCAGCGATAATACTTACCCAGCGGGAGCGCCGACGATAAAATAGGGTCCGGAACGATTCCAGCGACGAGCGAGATCACAGCAGGATCTCAGCAGGGAGCTCGTCGCTGACAGATGCCGCACACAACAACATCGCTAACGGGATCGCTAAATAGTGACGTTTTTTAGCGATCCCGTTAGCGATGTTGTTTAGTGTGGCATACCCTTTAGATTCAGGTATTTAGGGGCGTGGAGAAATGCAGCAGTAGGCATTCTAGCCAGACAGCTATTCTAGTTGTTGGTTGTACCTCAGACAGATCAGTTCTCCTCAGGACACCAGAGTGAGAGGATTCCTGTCAGAGCTCAGTCTGAGCTAAAGAGAGGAGAGACAGAGACGGAGATTTCCTGTCAGACAAGACAGAGAAGGAAAGATTGTAAGCTGATATCTCAGATCATCTAGACTGTTAGTTCCCTAAGGAATGTGGAAAGTGACTCTCGGAGCAAGCGTGTATTCAGTCTGACGAAAAGTCCTGAGAGCTGCTCTGGACAGAGTCTCTGAAGGAACAGAAGGAAGGGGACTACAGTTGGCAGAACATCGAGTTAACTGAGAATCGGTCAGTGAGCTTTGGAAAGAAGGAAGCTGACGACTACACCTACTGCTACCCGTGCTTATGTTAAGGGTGAGAGTAGGGCGACGGGCGAGTGGTGACCCTAGGAAGGAGTGACTTCGGTGACAGACCACCTTCACTCAACTTAACCGGACACCGGGTCCGAAGTATTGCTAGAACCTTTACGGCTAGTGAGAGAAACACCGGAATCCCTGCTGGACTTCAAGTCGCAGAGGGTAGCCCTAAGTGCCGATACGTAACCGGGGTCAGGAAGAACAGGAGTCGGGCGTGCGCAGCCATATAGACTTAGTTCTTGCCAGAAGAAGACTTCCACCATAATGTTGGCCGGACGAAGCTGTTCTATTCAGAGTTAAACCTGACTTCACGCAGGTTAGGACTCATACACTTTAAAGGGAAAGGAGGCCTTAAACCTACTTGGCGATTACCTGGATGTACATACTCCACCCTGAGCAGCTTCCCGAGACATACCTGCAACCATCACCAGTAAAGGTATGGAAAGAGACTGACTTGTGTGTGTCTGCCTTATTGCCTGCACCCTGCACCGCCATATACTTTGAGGGATCTAGTCTTACCTGTGGAAGACTCAACATCTTGCTGCCCAGTAACATCCCCTCAAGAGATTAACCCTGCAGCGCTGGTCACCTTGATCAGAAAACACAGGTGGCCTCACAAACAATTCCTAAAATCCCCTGTAAATATCCCCCTTTGTATGAGCGCCCAGGGCAACGGACCGAGCTGTGCTACTTGTGACATTCCCCATAGACTTCAATGGGCTCGGTGCCGAGTACCCCATAAGCCCTGGTACTGTACGTGCGACTCATATATACTCCTGAGACTTAGAAGAAATGAAAGAAACAGAAAATAAACAAGAACCTAATTTGGTGTAAACTGTCGTGTCTGACATTAAAACCATCCTTAAGCTAATTGGTTCAGTTATAGGGTTTAAACAGTTCTGGATAAAGGGAAATCCTATTTGGGGACAAACAAAATACCGTACTTGAAAGATTATATGAAATAAAGTTATTTTTATACATGTACTTAAAGTACATGTTATAATAAACACAAGTACATGTACTTAAATCACAAGTTATAAGAAACACATGAATAAAAGAGCCCTGTGATTGTAAAAGCTTTTCAACCCAACGTTTATGTTCAATTTCATGTGGACCCAATAAAACATGTAACTACCAGAGCACACGTACAGTACTTTTACATTTTGTTTCATAAACAGCCTAGAAATTACATGACCATTATGTTATATGAACTAAATATTTTAGATAAGTAAAGAACATGTTTCTCTAATCACTTCAGTGTATTGGCTTTTCTATTACATATTGGTCATTTTCCAGAAAAGCATATAAATTACATATGTGTAATATAAAATACATCTATAGTGTTTTTCAAAATTATTCAACCACCTAAAAAAAATCTGATTTTTTTTTTTTTTTACAAAAGGCAATTAAACAGATTATCAAAGGACATATTTTTATTGTTAATCAATGTGAATTTCTAATATGTTTTTAAATTAACATGAAATATTGAAAAAGAGGACAAATAGTGCTGGATGATCCATCTTAAATGGGTTGTTGATGTGGTGTCGAGGATTTTTATTAAAAAAATCTACAATTAATATAGAATTAGGTCAGCACTACTGTATTAAATGAATTCTTAGGTGTAATCATGCTATATATATTTATGTACTTCTCAACATTGAAATTGTAACACCAAGAAGGAAACATTGTGGAATTATAGTAATCACAGAATAATAAATTCAAATGTTCAAGAAATGAAAGCAAGATTTCCTAAACATCTCAAATTATTCACTATCATGTATGAGCACCATGCTCTGGAATATACACATTTATACACCTTGGCGTGCCATCAACGAGTTTATTAATGATTGTCTGACTATTGTTCTCCAATGCTCAATGCACTTAGGCATTTAAATCATCAAGATCCAATGCTGGCAGCTCCCTTTACAATTGCTGACCAATGATGTCACAAGTGTGCTCTAAGGGTGAAAAGTCCAAAGACTATGCAGGCCCTGATAGCATATTTAGGCCATGCAGGCTTATGAAAATAACATGAATAATATGCGAACTTGCATTTTTGTGCTGAAAAACAACTCCTTTGGAGAAATGACAGTCCTAATGGTTCTGTGACCAAACAAAGTAATGCTGAACTTTTAGTGTAAGTGGAATAGAGGGGTCTGACTCCCGTACATTGTCATCCCACACCATAATCCAGGAGTAGGTCTCTCCTTGGCATTAACTAAGAGGTCTACAAACAAATCTCTTGCTATCATTGCATCCAAGAAAAAAGTGTCACTTATCTCTAAAGAGAGTAGATCTCTATTTCTGCCTCCATTGCCATCTTGCTATGCACCATGCTAGCAACTGAGAAGAGTGTCATGCGTTCAGTAGAACCCCTATAGCCAGACATCTGGCTCGTAGCCCAGTGTTATGTAAATGCCTTCTGATGGTTTGTGTAGACACTGCTAGGTATGTGAGTCCAATTTCACTAGCAGTACAAAATGAGCTAATCATGAAACCAGTAGTAGTGCCATTTATCAAGTGTCCCAGGAGCTGGTTTTAAATGCAACAAACCCAGTCAGCATTTGCTCATGCTCCTAAATGTAGATTGCGTGGCCGAAATGTGCTAACCTCGCCTGCAACGTCTCCAGACGTTCCACATATCAAGCACATCTGAAATGTCATTGCTTAGCAATTTCAGAGGAACTCAACTGCAGCAAATCTTGATGTTTTATGTGCTCAAGTGCATTCCTCATGGTAGAATGTTCCTCAGACAAACATTAATATTAATAACATTGGTAGCCTGCCAAGGCTGGTTAGTGAGTGTATTTCTGCTTGTGGTGCTCATACTCTATACTGAATAAATCGAGATGTTTTGAAAATTTTGTTTCCATTTATTCATCATTTCCATATCATTATTTCATTAACATGTATTATTGATTCCTAATTCCACAATGGTTTCTTTATGATTAGGATTAGGGTTATTTCACTGTATACTGTGTGCACAATTTTTAGGTTGGTGAGTATTTTGACCATATTATCGTTTTTGTGCCGATTTTCCAACTCTAAGCTGTATAAAAGTGAATGATTATTGGTGTGAAGCATATGAGGTTATATGTATTTGTGTAATGAGGTAGGTTGTGGCCTAAGTACATCCACACCCTTTATTACATTGTGCAAAATTATTAGACAGGTTGTTTTCCTCAGTCAAAAAGGGACCAAAAAAGAGATTTAACTGACTGAAAAGTCAAAAATTGTTAAAAGTTCTACAGAGTGATATAGCACTATTGAAATTGCTAAGATCTTGGGGCATGATCACAGAACCATCAAAAGTTTTGTTGAAAATAGTCAACAGTGTCACAAAAAAGTGTTGAGAAGAAAGATACACATCAACTGCCAAAGATTTGAGAAGAATCAAATGTGAAGTGAAAAGGAACCCATTATCCTCCAGTGCTGTCAAATTCCAGAACTGCAATCTCCCTGGAGTGCAGAAAAGAAGAAGTACCCAAAGACATGACCAAGATGAGGGTGGTTGAAACCTGACAAACACTGAGCACATACAGTGGTGGCCAAAAGTATTGGCACCCCTGCAATT
>VIAB01018591.1:38157-52220 GCA_009801035.1 Oophaga pumilio | reverse complement strand
ATAATACCATCATACAGTGCCTAAATAATACCATCATACAGTGCATAAAGGATAACAACCTACAGTCCTAAATAATACCATCAGCCATGCTGCATATGGATATATGGACCCACTGTGCCACAGGACCGGGCCTACCCAAGAAGGGGCACAACTAAGTGGCTACCTTGGTGTTCACTGGAGCCTCTAGTGGTGAGGTCAGGCTTGTGCGGCAGGTAGCCACCAGCTACGAGTGACACTGCCACATATGTCCTGAGAGTTGACTTCCTCTGTGAATGACAGTTCTTCCCAGCTGGCAGTCACATCGGTCTCTGTGATTTGCTCTGGTGATTGGCACAGCTGGCGCCCACCGCCCAGTATGCCAGGTGGTACATGGTGCGCCGTAATAAATGGGGGAACCGAGGTCTAGTGATTGGTCTGTGGCGAGAAAAGAATTGCAATCTACCTACAGCTGAGCCGCCTCCATCTTCCACCAGTTTATAGCCGGCTGCTGTGTAAATTCCATCCTATATATAGGAGCGCCATTGATTAGTATTATCTCTGCACCCTCCCTCGTCCTCCATGCTGACATTTCCCCGCCAGCTGAGGTGAGAATCCACAGTTCACCATCGTCTGATTCTCCGAATTATTTTTATAATCTTTAATGAACCTTCATAAAAAGAAAAGAAAAGTTCAAGTGAGGAAAAATAAAACCCCTTAAATCAGTTCCACATGCATCACACATTCATACCTACAGCCGAAGATATAAAGGTATTAACACATTGTGGAATTAATCAGCCATAATAAACCTGCTGAAGTGGCCATTATACTACATAGTAATACTGCTCACATGTGTCTGAACTACTGCAACAATACCTCTGTGTACAGGAATATAACAGCTATAATACTGCTCCTATGTACAAGAATATAACTACTATAATACTGCTCCTATGTACAAGAATATAACTACTATAATACTGCCCCTATGTACAAGAATATAACTACTATAATACTGCCCCTATGTACAAGAATATCACTACTATAATACTGGCCCTATGTACAAGAATATAACTACTATAATACTGCCCCTATGTACAAGAATATAACTACTATAATACTGCCCCTATGTACAATAATATTATTACTATTATACTGCTCCTAAGTTGAATATTCCCCTTAATGTCTGACATTTATTTATTCCTATTTCCATAATGAAATATACAGTAATGTATGTGTTTTTGGCAGGATGGAGATATATGTGAATCCCGCTTTATTGTTACATTAATAAATGCGTATTGATTACCCTCTCAAATTAATATTATGTGCAGATACAGAGTTATTTTTACAGCAGGCTGTAAAATAAGACAGTTTTTTTTTTCGGATACTTGTTGCGCTGACATCTAGAGGTCACTAGGAAAACTGCAATGGGAAGAAATAATGTAAAATGCGTGCAACGTACAGATGGCATTGTCTCTTTAACATAGTGACTGCCTTTTACTACAACCTTTAAGTTATTTTTACTATCTGTACCCCTAAACACATAAATTTTCGTAAATGTGTGTTTAACCTTTACTCAGCCATGAAGCAAAGACATTGCGGCAGCGGCAGCAGTCAGTGTGTTCGGCCCGTCCATAATCAGCATTAATATTCCACTCTGAAACCCGTAGCAAATGAGATTTTAAATGTCTTGTCACCTCGTTGTGGACTCTTCATCATTCTCTGCTCCATTTAAACCCGGGGCTGGCCGCTGAGGCAGGCAAAAAAGGAGAATTAAGGAGGAAGAATGGAGTGTGAAAGGGGTGAGAGTGCCACACGGAAGCGCAAGGTAAGTGGACGTAGATATATTTTACTATTTGGTGTCAGAAGAAGGACGCTCTACCGAAAATGCAAAAAAAGTTGACCATTTGTCCATTGTTGGAAAGTTTTGAGGTCTCAGTAGTGCCCTCCCCTGCAGTCAGCCATGTAGGCGCAGGGTGAGGAAGATCTGCAGAAAAAGAAAACCAAGGTATCCAGCCGTTTAGGTCTAAAACTTCATCAATTTATTCGTACAGCTAAAAAGGTCCTAGGTACATAAAAAATATTGCATCAAGGCATAAAAAAACAACGCGTTTCGGGCATAGAACTGTCATAGAATCCTAGAATGTTAGAGTTGGAAGGGATCTCCAGGGTCATCGTGTCCTTTGCCTTATTTTGCTGCTGCATCCCACTGTTGACTCATGTGCAGTCTGTTGTCTATTAGCATACCCAAGTCTTTTTCACATGTGCTGTTGCTTAGTCCTATTCCTCCCATTCTATAGATGTGATTTTCCTTTTTCTTGCCCAGATGTAGAATCTTGTCCTTAATAATGGTAGCAGTTCTTTGTCTGAAACGCATCAGAGCTAATAAATTGGTGTGAAGTTTTGCATCCAAACAACTGGATAACTTTTTTTGCTTTGTCTGCATCTCAAGCCAAGCCGGGGACTTTCACTTTCTGAGCAGATAATCTTCAAAGCCAATCTGCAGGAGCTGGTGAACTTTGTACTTTACGATAAATGGGCGGCCAAAACAAATTTTAGGAAAAATAGAATTCTTCAGAATTCAAATTATTCGAAGCTTTCTCCGCTGCGTCTTTTTCCGCTATCTTCACTCGACTCTAGGGTTATGGCGCCAAGTTGTTCTCAGAATTCGCAAAGCACGGCACATGATACGTATCACACGCAGTCAGTGTTAAAGGTGATGCGCTTCCTGACCTTGTGATCTCGGAAGGCTACTCGATGCCGGAAGCAGAGTGAAGATCGCAGGAGAAGATGCAAGAGGAGGCCACAGTCAGTGTTAAAGGTGATGCGCTTCCTGACCTTGTGATCTCGGAAGGCTACTCGATGCCGGAAGCAGAGTGAAGATCGCTGGAGAAGATGCAAGTAACATCAAGTAACAAATGAAAGCAATCTAAGAATTCAAATCTTATCAGATTCGCTCATCTCTACTGGCAATTCTTCGGTTAGGCCACGTAGAAACATGACTAAGAGTGAGATCGTGCTGAGAGTTCCTGCTGTGAGAGGGGAAGAGAGAGCTACTTTTTTCAAAATCAGTAGACAAATGGTCTCCTTCATTCTACGGGTCCCGGCAGATCTTCACTGCCTCGAGCACCCACTAGGACTCATGACTGATGCACGTCATGAAGTCACATGAGGCCTAGTGGTCGTAAGAGGTGCTGGAGACCCATCAGATTACTATGGTGTCTGGACAGATCAAAGCACAATAAGACATCTGAACACAAATACATTTGATTTAAATCTAAAGTCCTGCCCTAATTCCAAATTCCAATGCAGAATGAAGGACTACTGATTATAAAAAATGTAACTTTCTCTTCCCCTCTCACAGCAGCAACTCTCAGCACGATCTCAATCAGATTAAATATTTGTGCCTTTTTATCCTCAGTCCAATTCTTTTAGAATGTCTGCCATTGTGGTTAATTGTTCATTAAAGGGGACCTGTCAGACTAATCCGCGGGCGCCATGAATTGTAACCTGGTACGTTTTTCTCTGGCGTTTATATTTCTTTATGCTTTTCACTCTGCGTTGTAGGATCTACAAAGACCCCAGAGCATAATATTAAGAAATATTCTAATATGGTGGTTAAATTTGAGCGATTTGATCATCATTAGTTCGAAAAAATGTGTTAATCTTTGAGGTTGTGCTGAGAGTTCCTGCTGGGAGAGGGGAAGAGAGAGCTGATCCTTAAACATTCTGTAGTCAAAGAAATCACTCCCTATTAAATATTTAGCCTTCTTTTATTATGTCGGATGCTGCAGTCGATTTTTCATTAAATCTTTAGAAAATTTGCACACGTATGGTCATCTTCGAGCATATGTCCTAAGTAATGTGTCCTCTTTAAGCCTCCCTGGAGATCCTGGTTCGCAGGCGGCATTGCGATGTATTAATCCATGCTGACAGATGCACATGTTTAAGCAGCAGCCTCGTAAATGTATGAACAGTAAAACCGTCCGCTTTGAAACAGAAAATCCCCTCGGAGCTTCGTTATTTTCTGACACAAGCTAAGGCCGCGGGAAACGTGGCGAGCCTGCAGACAATATGACCGCCAGCCTCTCCGGGCCGATTTATCCAAACCCTTAGCATGAAATGAAAATAGCCAGAATTATTTCTGAGGAGATGAAGAAAGACAGACGGGAAGGTTTCTGTCAAGGAAAAATGTGATTTTGTTCCCAGTCTGCACAATTTTCACTTATGGCGCATAATGAAGAAGGATTGATCTTCTTATTCCTCCGGGGAAATACTTTGTTTTATAGCAAACATGGCCATGGATGTAGAAGGGAGCAGCGACGGGGGGAAGAAATGTCCAAAAGCTCCAGTGTCGGCCTCGGGGCCACAGGGGTGGGGATTCTGAGGGCCCACACTGCATCATCAGTAAGGTCTCTCCCATAAGATATAGGCTCTAAGGGGAAATATTGGGCCAAAAGGGAACTCCAGGTGATAGTGGCTTTTTTTGGACCTTTGGGGCCCATTGTTGTGTCAGGGCCAGTGCCCCCAACAGGACCCTCTGAATTCTGGAAACCGGGTCATAGCTGGGGGTGGGCTGGTGAGGGAAGAGGTCCATGTGCTGGGTGTCCGGTGTCACCAACAAATCACTGTGCCCAGGCAAAAAGTGCCAACCGCATCGTCACCCCTGAGTCCATGAAAGCCTAGCTGTGACTGCAAACGTTTTTCAGTTTGATATCTATTTTACTATTACACTTCTTCCTTCCTTTCTTTCTTTTCCTGTCTCTTTCCTTCCTTCTTTCTTTTTATTTCTATTTCTTTTTTTCTGTCCTTCTCTTTCTGTCTCTAATTATTTCTTTCATTTTCTTTCTTTATTTCTCCTCTCTTTCTCTTTTTTTCTTTTTTCTTTCGCTTTCTTTCTCTCTTGTCTCTTTCTTTCCTTTTCACTTTCTTTCTTCCTTCCTTCTCTCTTTCTTTTTTCTTCCTTGTTTCTTTTTTCCATCTTTCTTTCTTTCTCTTTATTTCTGTCTTTCATCCTTTCAATTTCTTTCTTTCTTTTCCTTCCTTCCTTTATTTTTCTTTCTTCCTATTTCTTACTTTCATTCTTTCCACCTCCTTTCTTCTTTTCTTTCTCTCTTTTTGTTTCTTTCTCTTTCTTTCTCTATTTCTTTCTTTTTATTTCTATTTCTTTCTCTTTCTTTTTTCTTTGCTTCTCTTTTTCTTTCTCTTTTGTCTTTCATTTTCTCTTTCTTTCTTTCTTACTTCCTTCTCTCTCTTCTCGCTTTCTTTCATTTTTTCTTTCTTGTTTTCTCTTTCTTCTTTCTTTTCTCCATCTTTCTTTCTTTCCCTTTATTTCTTTCATTCTTTCTTTTCCTTCATTCCTTCCTTTCTTTCTCTCTCTCTCTTTCTTCCTCTCTTTCTTCCTTCTTTTCTTTCTCTCTCTTTCTTTCTCTCTCTATTTCTTCCTTTTTATTTCTATTTCTTTCTTTCTCTTTTTTCCTCTCCTATTTTTCTTTCTCTTTTGTCTTTCTTTCCTTTTCTCTCTTATTTCCTTCTCTCTTTCTTTCTCTCTCTTGTCGCTTTCTTTCATTTTTTCCTTCTTGTTTTCTCTATATTTTTTCTTCCTTCTTTCATCTTTCTTTCTTTCCCTTTATTTCTTCGTTCCTCTTTCATTCTTTCTTTCTTTCTTCCTCTCTTTCTTTCCCTCTTTCTTTCTCTTTCTTTTTTTCTTCCTCTCTTTCTTTCGTTCTTTCCCTTTATTTCTTCGTTCCTCTTTCATTCTTTCTTTCTTTTCCTTCATTCCTTCCTTTCTTTCTCGCTTTCTTCCTTTTCTTTCTCTCTTTCTTTCCCTCTTTCTTTCTCTTTCTTTTTTCTTGCTCTTTTTCATTCTTTCCATCTCTTTAATTCTTCCTTCCTTTCTTCCTATGGTGCTTGACTCTTTCTTTACTTCTTGATGATTCCATGCTAGGAGGACACAGTACCGCTATCACACTGTAATATCCGCCACATGGTGCCCAATTACATCCCCGGCGCTGCTACATGTGTATAGAAAGGATAATAAGATCCATTTTCATCATGTGAGCTGATGTTTTTCCGGCTGTGTAAATTTTCTGTCGGATGAATCGCGCTCGGTAACTTCTCCCCCTTCTATGATCAGAAACAATGCGGACAGCACAATCCATCTGCACCATGTATCATTTCCGTGGAATTAATCCGGCCGGTGCCAGTGCTGTCAGTTCTGGCCTAAAGACGCGATTAATAAAGTGAAACGCGGAAGGATTAGCGCCGTCACGGGGAATGCGTGGACGGAGAATGTTGACTTTTACCAGAATGGATGCGATTCCGGCTGTAAATGTGTTAGGATCTGATCATGGGAAACTCCGACCCAAAACACATTTTTGTTTAAAATGGTTGTGAGTGTACATAGAAAGAATAAGAGGAACCCGCCGCTGACGACGGGCGAATGGGGCGTGATTGGGCCATTTGTCACTGTCCTGTATCATGGGGACGTCAAGTAAAGTCTGTTCCGGATACTTTTTGTTATATAGTCGACTTCACCTCAAATTTGACCAAAGAATTGGATGTTCCAGAATCCTGTATTTTTGTGACTTGATTTATATGAATCCAATCCGACATTTTGCTGGATTCCAAAATGGGCTGGTAAGGGGGTTTAGAAAATGTAAAAAAATGAATCCGGTCATTGGTGAGAGAGATCTTCACTGGGTCATCGTCATTGTCCTCCGACGCGGGACATCTTTGGCGTCCGCTGCGCTGGTTAGGCTGACAATGTTATCCATCTATCATGGCTTCAGTGCTATCTTCTCCTATGGGCTTCTTCTTCTAGGATGTGATCTCCCAAAGCCTTTTAAGTCTGATTATGTCACCCATGTATGTCTGAGTATGAAGTAAGCTCGTATTCAGTTTCATGTGCTTCAGAGGTTTCCTCATCAGTTCTCCTAGCTGGCTATCTTCTCTGCAAACTCCTTTGGTTTCTACAACCTGCATCTTTTTTTCTGGCTCAGGTCTGCTGATTAAACATTTGTTTGCTATAAGTATAACAAACTCTTCCCTGGACTTGTTCACACTACAGACGCTTCTACAAGTTTTCCTCTTTACCTCTTTATCTGCGCTGCCAGCGGTGATCCATTGTTTGCTGATTAACGCTTTGTCACCTGAAAGCATTACAAAACTCTTCTCTGGACTTGTTCACACTACAGACGCTTCTGCATCCTAAGGCCTCTTTCACACATCCGTTTTTTTACTTCAGGCATGATCCGGCGTGTTGTTAAAAAACGGATCTGGTACCGGATGCGTTTTTTTACTATTGACTTTAATTAGCGCCGGATCGTGCCTGATGTCATTGCGTTGTATCCGTTTTTGTCCGGATCCGGCGGAAATGTACATTCCGGCGGCCGGACAAAACGGTGCATGTAACGTTTTTTTTTGTTTGCCGGAGCCGCCTGATGTGCCTGACGCGGCGCATCAGGCGGCCGGAAATAATAAAAGTCTATGGAACCGGATCAGACTTTTGTGCAACCTGACAAAAGTCTGATCCGGATTCTGGAAATCAGGGACTACTACTACTACTACTACTATTACTACATTTTCCACTGTCTCCAGACATCCAAAACCCTCTTTTTCCGGGTTCAAAAGTTCAGGTCGGATCCAGCAAAAAAACGGATCCGTTGCATCAGTTTTTTTCTTTTCAGCGCCGGATCCGTCCCTTCAGGTGTTCGCCGGATCATGCCTGACACAAAAAGACGGATGTGTGAAAGAGGCCTTAGTCTACCTACAAGTTTTCCTCTTTACCTCTTTATCTGCGCTGCCAGTGGTGATCCATTGTTTGCTGATTAACGCTTTGTCAGCTGAAAGCATTACAAAACTCTTCTCTGGACTTGTTCACACTACAGACGCTTCTGCATCCTTTAGTCTACCTGCAAGTTTTCCTCTTGACCTCTTTATCTGCGCTGCCAGCGGTGATCCATTGATTGCTGATTAACACTTTGTCAGCTGTAAGCATTACAAAACTCTTCTCTGGACTTGTTCACACTACAAATGCTGCAGCAATTCTTGAACTGGCTAGTCCTCTTCTATTCCTGTGTTTGTCTACATCCCTGGCACTGTGTCTCCTGATTCTACATGTTTGTCTGCCATCCACCATACCCTGTCGTCCTAGTCCTCGATGTTCCACATGCCATTTGGGATGTCTTGCCTGCTGTGCCATTGTCAGTGGTCCATGTGACCTGCAGTTTTGTGACTGCACTTCATAACATCATGGCTAGGTGATTCTGAGATAACAGGGGGTCTTCCATTCAGGATTTTGTTGAGAGCAGCTGCAAAGAGTGTCTCCGACTCTGGAGGACCCGTCCAGTCCTGCATTATACAGTTATCTGATAGATTTGAATCAGCACTACTGTGTAATACTCTATTTCTCCTGTGGGGGCACTGCAGGGAAATTGAACACTTACTATCCGATTTCCCTACAGATTACAGCTGATCACTGGGCGTTCAGGCAGGGGGAAGCTTTTTGAGATCAGCTTACATGTTGTTTGGTAAAATAGCGATTTTAGGTTATGTGTTCCCATAAATGAACATGATCCTTGATAGTGGATAACTTAGGGATCACTTGGGGTCTAACCTCTAATACTACCCAGCATCCCGAGAACAGAGATCTTCAGTGAGCAAGCTCAACCATTCATTGTTTATGGCACTCGAAAAAGCTGAGCGCTCTACTAGACTCGCTCCTTCAGCCCCATAGACAATGAATGGAGCAGAAGTTGAGTTTGTGTCCCTTCAAGACTGGGCTTTGCAAACGCTTGCGGTATTTCAGCAGTCAGCAAGTTGTCACCTATCATATGGATAAAGGATAACTTTCCGTTCTGGCAATGCTTCTTTAAGTTCCATTACCCACATTTTCTGGGATTGTTTCCTAAAATTCAAGACAGTTCCAGAAATCTTGGGAATGTTGGAAATTATCCTTCTGGCCAATGTCATAAGTAGAATCTGATGAACCCCTGTGCAAAATATGGACCTGGGCTCCCACTTGTATGTTGATCAGATGTAAGGGCCCTTGTAGTGTTCTAGAATGTCCCCCTAATGTCCCCCTGGGCACCTTTCTGAAATAATGTCCCCCATCCTAGCCCTTAATTTAATAATGTCCACCATTCTTGTCTCCTTTTTTTAATTAAGTCCCCCCATCCTTGCCTCTTCCTACAATAATGTCCCCCATCCTGGCTGCTTTATTTAATAATGTCTTCTATCCCGGCCCCATTGTGTAATAATATCCCCCATTCTAGCCACTTTTTTTAACAATGTTCCCCCATCCTGGAACAGTCCTGTAATTATGTCTCTATCCTTTTCCCCTTCCTATAATAATGTCCCCCCATCCTGTGCCCCTTCCAGTAATAATGTCCTCCATCCTGACCCCTTTTGGTAATATTGTCCCCCCATCCTGGCCTTTAATTTCAATAATGTCCCACATTCTGGGCCCTCTTCTTTATTAATCTCCCGATCCAGGCCACTTTCAATAATAATGTCCCCCCATCCTGACTCTTTTAATAATGTCCCCCATCCTGTGCCCCTTCCTGGCATAATGTCTCCCATCCTGAGCCCCTTCCAGTAATAATGTCCTCCATCCTGACCCCTTTCAGCAATAATGTCCCCCATCCTGGCCCTTTTATTTAAAAATGTCCTGATCCTGGCCACTTTCAGTAATAATGTCCCCCATCCTGGGCTCTCATATTTAATAATGCCCCGATCCTGGCCACTTTCAGTAATAATGTCTCCCATCCTGAGCCCCTTCCAGTAATAATGTCCTTCATCCTGATCCCTTTCGGTAGTAATGTCCCCTATCCTGGCCCTTTTATTTTTATAATGTCTCCCATTCTGGGCCCTTTCCTGTTCTTATGTCCTCTGTTCTTTTCTAGAACAATTAAAAAAAAATTCTTACCTTCCCGCAGAGAGCAGCAGCTGACGTCAGCGTGACCGGCACGGGAGGGCGCATTACATCACTGGCACACACCGCCAGATGTCAGCTTGTGGTCTCTAATTGGCTGGCAGCATGTATTGCAGTGTCGGGAGCCGGCAGGTCTCTGCACCGCGGTACATTTCAGCTGAACGTGTGTCCTCGGATGCACACCCAGCTGGAATCAGTAGACCACCTACCTGCATGGGTCCAGTCGTGGTCGCACCCTCTGCAACAAGTAAAAATAGTCTGAGGAACCCCTTACATAAAAATCCAGAAACCCAGAAGTGCCAGAATGTCAACGGGCCTAAAGTTTTAATGACCGATTGAAGTTGACCATGTCCAGAAGCGCACTTTTGATCACTGGCCCGTCCTGCATATGTTAATACTTCTCTCTCTGAATTTTCTTCTACAGTTGGGTTTTGGCTGTAAGATATTCCATAATTATGGCGAAAACACTGCAGTTTTTACTCGGGAACTCAGCCCATGGCTTCCAGATGAGAAAACACTGAGGTCATCTCGTCGTCTGGATTTTCCGGCGGTTCTCCATCTGGTCAATTCATCACATCAGGCACCTAAGAGCTCCAGATAAGATTGCAGGAACTGCAGCCAAGGTCTCCGTGACCTCCTGAGTTTAATTACCCGCCTTTTATTGCCGCTCTTCCTCACCTGCATAGACTTCAAGATGCTTCTTGTGCTTCACCTTTATTTATATTCTTGGCTTTTCAGGTATAAATAAAATGAACACAGAAAGAAACAGCACAAACTACGATGAAGGTAAAAGTAATAAGGAAAAAAATACTGATATCTTTGACCACTTGGAGCTCCAAATTCCCGGTATAAACACTGATTATACGAGATACAATTCCACCGGTTTAGAGTTTGCTTACTGGTCAGCGGCCGGCCTGGGGGACACTAGTATAAGGTAGCTAGAAGGAGCCCATAAATTGACTAGCTTTGCCTCCACTGGAGAGAGTGTTTGGTTTACTCTTGGATACTTTTGACCGAAAATTTGGTCTTCGGAAGTGTCAACTTATCCGTCTGTGACTTCAAGATTTCTAAATTGCCCCAGGTGTCAGAAATGGAATCAACAAGGAATATGAGATGATCTAGGAATGGGTCGCTTGTTGGAACGAGTGCTGACCTCTGGATGGAAAACGAGTTGGCCATCTAGCGCTGTGAGGCCTAATGAGTGAGCCATGGAATGGCAATGAGATAGCAATCAGCCGGTAGCGATATGAGGCTAGATGAATGTGCCCTTGTAGCAGGTGGTCCTATGAGAGCTCATCTTGGTCTCTCTCCTAACGTGAAATGGACAAGGTATAATATGACTGGTTACCTCTGTAAGTCTGCTGAGACAGGATGAACAATCATCCAAGTGGGGAGCCAGTGTTGGCATGATTGGAGAACTCCAACCAGTGGGAGCCATTATCGAATCCAGTAGAGGGTGAAGTGAGTCCCTCTGGGTCATTATGGACCACAGTAGAGAGCTAGAATCCCCACGGTTCTCGATCTTATTGGTATGGTTGGATGTAGACAGGGTGAAGGCCTTGTGAGAAGTACGGTTTAAATCGAAGGTTACCAAGCTTCATGGGGAGTGGAGAGGATCTGAATAGTGGTCAGCAAAAAGCTTCTAAAATATATCTCAGGAGACACTCCTCTAACTTAGTGGCAGCTTGATGAATCAGAAAGCTTCTCCCACCACTCTTTGTGCAAAGAAAAGAAGGGGCACCAAAGCAAAATAGAAACAAGATGTTGTGATTTTCCATACGGTACAGGAGAGCCTTCCATCCACTCTCGATGATCCAATGGGTCAATATCCAGAGGATAGGACTAACCAGGGCAGATCCTCCATTCCGGAAGGGCCCATAGATCAACCATTCTGACATACATTTACATACAGTACAGGAGAGCCTTCCATCCACTTTCGATGATCCAATGGGTCAATATCCAGAGGATAGGACTAACCAGGGCAGATCCTCCATTTCGGAAGGGCCCATAGATCAACCATTCTGACATACATTTACATACAGTGCAGGAGAGCCTTCCATCCACTTTCGATGATCCAATGGGTCAATATCCAGAGGATAGGACTTACCAGGGCAGATCCTCCATTTTGGAAGGGCCCATAGATCAACCATTCTGACATACAGTACAGAAGAGCCTTCCATCCACTCTTGATGATCCAATGGGTCAATATCCAGAGGATAGGACTAGCCAGGGCAGATCCTCCATTCCGGAAGGGCCCATAGATCAACCATTCTGACATACATTTACAAACAGTACAGAAGAGCCTTCCATCCTCTTTCTATTATCCAATGGGTTAATATCCAGAGGATGGGACTAACCAGGACAGGTCCCCCATTCCGTAATGGCCCATACGTCAACCATTCTGCAAAGGCCCACAAGGTACATTTTCTCTTGGACATGACAGCAGAGGTATGGAGATATTCTTCTTCATATCCAGGAAGCATTTCTAAAGCTCTTCTGTTACTCCTCCGCATCCTTTGAGACCCGTCTTAAGAGATGACACAAGAGACAGCGTGGCATTGATTGTTTCAGAAATAATTCAGCATTTATGCACTTAGTAGGCATAATTCCTTACCTCACCGCTCGCCGCCCATTGTACCCTTGTCAGCACTTTAGATATCAAAAAAATAAATAAATATAAAGTGACTATTACGAAAAGGCGGAAAGCTGGGAAAGGAAAAAATAAGACGCCGCGCGGAAAAAGCGATTTCATCTGTCGTCTCTAAACTAATGCAGCATAAAAAAGAAATTACTAGAGGTAAAAAAAAAAAAAACGTAGCTCCTAATGGAAAGCAATCAAGAAAGCAGAAGAGCGATGGAGGGTTAGTGACGGGAGCGCAGGGAAGGCGGCAGACTTGACGTGAACTTAGCGAGACGAAATGTAAAAAAGATAAAAACTGAGCACGTCAAAGCTCAAGACGTTCAATCAACGCCACGTAACCAAAGGAGCGCAAAAGATGAACCACGACCATGGTTTGCTTCATTTTCTTCATCCATGACTAAAATCTAGAAAAAAGCAGGTAAAAAATCTCCCAGAGTTTGTTCCAGGAGCTATTTATTTAGCTGAGGGGCAGCTTGATATGGCAGAAAGCTTCTTCTCCTACCACTCTAGGTGTCATGGAGATCAGACAAGCCAAGTACCACTGTTTAAGACTAGTCCATCTCTGGTTTCAGGACTTGGAAGGAAAGAAAATGTTCGAGGAAGTGTTCCAGGAGACATTCATCTAACTGAGGGGCAGATTGATGGAACAGAAAGCTTCTCCCACTTTTCTATGTGCTATGGACACGAGGCAAGCCAAGTCCAACAACTTATCTAAACTCACCTCCGTGCCAATCCAAAGCAGCAGATAGAAGGGATCTCTAAAGAAATTGAAAGGGATCTTTTATAAACTCAAAAGAAGTGTGTTGTCGTTGTGGTGGCTTCTGAGGAGTCTTTGATCTATCAGACCAGGGGCCAAGATTATTTAATCTACCTTTAGTCTTATCAATCAAGCAAAAACCTGGACGAAAACAAGAAAAGTCTTCTAGGATGTGTCTCAGGAGACATTTACATGACTGAGGAGCAGCTTGATGCTACAGAAAGCTTCTCCCAACACTTGGGAGACCAGATAAGCCAACCCCTACTACTGACCTAAGCCCACTCCTCTGTCATTCAACAGCAGAAGAAGTAAGAGACTTTTTAAAGAAATGGAAGAGACCTTTTCTAATGCTTTAGGTCCAGGAGCTCAGCTCACTCAGTCAACCTCTGCTCCTACATCTCAAAACCAAAACATGAAAGAAAGCATTTATATGAGGCATTTATATGACTGTGACTGAGGGGCAGCTTGATGTAACCAAAATCTTCTCCCCCCACTCTGAGTGTGATGGAGACCAGGTCTCCCAAATTCGACTTCTGTGACGGTCAACAGCAGCAGATGGAAGGGATCTCTGAAGGAAATAGAAGGGATTTTTTACTAAAAGGGTTGTCCACTTTCAGACTTCTCCTCTCCATTATTCTCCCTCCCCCCCACACACTTACATTTGTGTAAAATGTCCTCCTCCCAGTCTCAGTTCAGGGCGCCAGACAGCCTTATGTCTACAGTTATGGACAAAAGTTTTGAGAATGACACAAATATTA
>VIAB01018586.1:13504-25523 GCA_009801035.1 Oophaga pumilio | reverse complement strand
ATATCCCTTTCTTCCTTAGTGCTTGTAGCAGAACATAACAGATACATGGTTTTCTAAATATTTTTCATATATAAATCTGAAAATTGTGAGGTACTTTGTAGACCATTTTTCACTGCAATTACTGCTGCAAATCTTTGGGGTTTGCATATCTAGAGACTAAAATGTTGCCCATACGTCTTTGAAAACTAGCTCTGCGTTCCCTGCATGGCATGTGGAAGATGGTGCTCTAGTCAGATGGGACCAAAGTAGAACTTTTTGGGCAAAATGCAAAATGCTACAGTATGTGTGGTGGAAAACTAACATAGCGCATCAACCTGAAAACACCATTCCCACCATCAGACATAGTGGTGGCAGCATCAAAGTGTAGGGATGCTTAAGCAGGAACAGGGAAGCTGGTCAGAGTTGATGGGAAGATGGATGGCAGCTAAATACAGAACAAACCTGGAGGAAAACATGTTAGAGGCTGCAAAAGACGAGGCTTGGTTGTAGGTTCACATTCCAGCAGGACAACGACCCTAAACATACTGCCAGAGCTACAATGTATGGCTTAGACCAAAGCATATTTATTTGTGTGAATGGCCCAGTCACAGTCGAGACCTCAATCCAATTCAGAATCTGTGGCAAGACTTGAAAATTGTTGTTCACAGACATCTCCAACCAATCTCGCTGAGCTCAAGCTAGTTTGCAAAGGAGAATGGGACAAAATTTCATCCTTAAATGTGCAAAGCTGCTGGAGACATATCCCAAAAGACTTGCAGCAGTAATTGCAGCGGAAGGTGGTCTTTCAAAATATTGACTCAGGATGGCTGAATTCAAATGCACGTCACTATATTCAGATTTATATTTTTTATATAATTAGAAAACCATATATCATTTCCTGTACACTTCACAAATACTTGCTACTTTGTGTTTGTACATCACATAAAATCCAAATAAAATACATTTAAGTTGGTGGGTATAATATGAAAAAGTGTGGAAAAGTTGATGGGATATGAATATTTTTTCAAGGCACTATATATCCAAGAAGTATCATTTCTCCTTGCGGAGATTGACATGCTAAGCATACCAAGATGAGGAGACTTAAAACCACAATGCTCCTCTGGGAAATGTGCAAATTGTCTCTTCTGAGAGAAAGAGGACTAGAACTCTAGTGCCACCAATTGGAAGTAGCAATCCTAAAAGTCAATGTCGACCCTTTAACGAGCCTTGTTACATGACTTTGGATAAAAGCCAAACCATTTTCAAGGCACTGTAATACAACCTATGCAGCTACAAAGGGACACTGAAGGCAATGGCAGCTGCTAGAGACGAGTGGATAAATCCACTGAAGATCGAGTTTTAGTAGAATTTCCTGAAAATCATGGCTTCATGTGAATTTGAACATTTTGAGATTCAATTTGCGGTTTGCAAAAAAAAACTTGCCCAGCACAATTTTCCACACTGCTGAAGCATCAGAGAGCGGGTTAATGTCAAATTTACTTTGCCTTGGGCCTTCTTATAATGCCCTGCAGCAATAACATCTATGGATTACAATACCACTTTTACAGTGGTCATATGGCAGAGTCATTTTCTATCTCCAGTTTCTGTGTAAGTCTCTCGCCTAAACAGTGTAAGCTCTTGTGGTCATTGGGGTCTTTTCTCGCTCTCACTCTCTCTCTCTCTCTCTCTCTCTCTCTCTCACTCTCCTCTCCTTCACATGTATTTTCTGAGCAATTACAAGTTTTCCAGTATTGAGATTTGCTAATTGAATTTTTTGGGGAAAAAATTGTAAAATTCTAATTTAAAAAAAAATCTGCTAATCTCAAGGGCTTACTCTTACCATAAAAAAGTTAGTCATCTTTAAAATTACATCTAAGGGGTTATACGCCATCATGGTCATGTCTCATCATTTCTGGTGGACTGGTACAATTTTCCAGAGAGCTATTAAGGAAATAGCCTATGGTTAGTGCACCGCTGGGGTAGAAGAGAGAACCAAGCTGCAAGTGCTGCTAAAGCGCCGGATCCGATACTGTTGGGGCCGAACCTCATGTTGCAGGGGGGAAGAAAATTGAGGACAGAGGGTGTGTGGTGAGTCAGGGGAGTATAAGGAGGTTTGCGCAAGAAAAGAGAGGGGCTTCCCGCCAGAGGGCTGAGTGAGAAAGGACCTGCGCCATGCCATGAGCAGCAAGAGGCCGCGTGGCAGTGATAAGGATCGGGTGCAGTGAGGACCCAGGGAGCGTCGCCCAGCGTGCAGGCTAGAGCACGCCAAGCGGGAGTTTGTTGGGAAAGACTCCCGGCCGCAGAGCACAGATCCAGGACGGGCGCAGTAAAGACTCACAAGTACCAGCAGGCGTGCAGTGAGACGCCCGCCGGGCAGAGCATTGCAATGCGGCTATCCAGGTACCGGCATGTGTGCTGAGACTCGGCGTCAAGTGAAGCATTGCGGTGCGGGCAACCAGGTATAGGCGGCTGCACAGGAAAGCACACGGAGAGTAGAAACTTGTGCAGAGCTTCACTCTTCAACTCTGCAGTTCAATGGTCTAGGGGCTCAGCAGGCAAAACCGGTGACTGCCCGCAGCCGCCAGAATCGGGACCGTGTATTGGGCAGGGAAGTCTAAAGACACAGCACCGGCCTCCACCGGCATCCGATCACCCATCAGACTGCAAGCATGTAAATTACAGCGGAGTCACGATAAGTTGAACCTAGTAAAAAAACTGTTGAGTTAAAATAACCCTTACACTGTTAAAGTTGTTTAACCCCTTGTTGGCTCCCTGGGAGGAGAACCCCTTATTGTGTTAAGTAAACCACACCCTTGTTAACCCTTGCTCTGCACCTCTGTGTTACTGCATCCTTTTACCTGCTTTACATTATCATCAAGTAAGTTTTTGTACATCTTGAAACCAATATATTATTTGCACTCAGGGACTTGTTAATCATACTAGTAGGTTAAAAGGCTTAATATGAAACTGGACAAAGAATGTGTGAATGTGATCTCCATTAGGGCAAGGACTAATGTGAGAGGTAACAATCTCAGCACTGCAGAATATATTGGTGCTATTGTAAGCAACACAAATAAATAATACCATGATTTTACAAAAGTTTTTTATTCAGATCACAAACTCATTATTCCATGTACAATGGAAATAAATGAGTACCAATTGACATGGTATATCATTATTTGGTTCTTGTTAAGCAGATGATTATCAAGTCCAAACCACACTACCTACCACTGCCATGTTTCACAGATGGTATGAGTTTTTTTTGCTGTAATGCAGTGTTTTTCTTTTTGCAAATATAAAGCTTGCCATTTAACCAAAAAGCTCTATTTTGTTCTCTTGTTCTTTAAACCATTTTTATAATAGTTGCTTAGTCCAAAAGGGTGCAATTTTTGCAAACTCTTAAAACTGCTAATATTACAGTATACAATCATACTGGAAATTGGTGCTTCTATAATCCAGATACCTGTTGACATACACCGTCTTGGAGAAGGTGAATGTTTTTATCTGTTTGCCAGGTGTCACAACACTGTTGTCAGGTGTCCTGGGATCAGGGGCTCCTTCCCAGTCCCTAATGCTAAGGGCGCCCTAGCTTGCCCTGTTCCCCAGATTACTTCTGATGGTGAAATTGCCAGGGCCACGTGCCTTGCCTTATCTCTGCCCTCAGTCTGTACACTTTCCCCAACCATGGAAGAGGTGAATAGTAGAGTACCATTGTACACCACCCGGACTAGCAAGGTAACACTAACAAAAATACCAAACATTCAAATATATTCACATAAACAACAGAGGAATGCACCGGGGAGTGGAGGATGGGGTAAAACCAATGTAGGAGAAGAAAGGTAATTATCACACACTCACAACCTAGCAACAGTCACAGATAAATCCACCAGATGCCTTTCTCCAATAGCAACCAGCAACAACCTCCAGCCATGCAGCATAAGCTAGCTCTGACAATGAGTGCTAACTGGACTCAGTTTATATAAGAGATGGGAGTGGTTAACATTGCACAGCTGAGAGCCTTAGCTCCAGGAGCTCTCAACAGAGTAGATTACCCCTGTACTGCCCAAAGAAACTTACACTGTTTAATAAAAAGCTGAAGTGTTCTAATCTGTGCTAGAGCAGGAGAAATTAGACACTGCGTTCTTCTGGCTCCTCTCTGTCGCCGTAAACCCGATGACACCAGGACTGACTGAAATAACAGATCCATAAACGACATTTATGCTGGAGAAATGTTAAGTAAATGACAGACCAAAGTTGTTATTCACTCCACAATGAAGTCACGTCCCTTCCAGCGGAAAAAAGGTTGTCAATATAACAATGGTATAGTATTATGTTATGCATTACTGCCTCATTATTAAATATACACAGTCCCTCAAACAACCCCATGTATAGATTACAGTAAAACGGTGAAACCTACTCCCCATAGTACAGTCAATTGTTTACGATTCAAAAGAGAATTACATTAAAATATTTTGTCTTCTCTTTTCCATTAGGTCTATGACATTACATGATTAAAAACTGACTAGCAAAATCCTTCTAGGCTTTATGTATAAACAGGAAGTGTATTTTCCCTTCATGACTCATGAGTCACTGCAAAACTCCCAGGTGGGGAGGGGAACAGCTAGATAAGAAGCTGAAGAAGGGAATGATAAATGCAGAGACAAGAGACTTCCTGTCTCTACATAGAGTAGAGAAAAGAGAAGAATTTACTGGGTAGAAAGCTAAAATGAGCAATTGTAAGTACACAGTGCTGTATTAAATGATGATTGCATTATATTAAGAGGATAAAAACTTTGAAGGGAGTGCTCCTTTAAGTACATTTTTTGTGCTTTTTGATCACCAGCTATAAGGCTGTCTTTGGAGAGATATCAATAGCTGGCTTCGGTCATGTGGGATATTAGAGTAGAATGCACTTGTATCTGCAGTAGAGAAGCAAATATTATACAAATCAGCAGCCTTAAACGGGTTGTCCAGTCCATACTCTGTGTGACTGCAGACTTATGAATCCCCCCAACACACACACTGTGCACTACGGGGATTTGCCGGTTTCTGACCCAGGACAAGTTATACATACTCCCAGTCAGTGAGCATGGCCTCTCTTCCATGCACTTTTATGGAGCGAGGCAGTGCCCTCTAGTTAGCCATGCCCACTGAACAGCCACATCACTAGAAGGGACGCGGCTTTGCTCAATACAAGTCTATGGGGTGAGGTCTCGCCGACTGGACTGAGCCTGGCCGGGAGTATGTAGTTCGCATACATACCCTCCGGTAAGAGGTCAGAAACTGGCATATCCCAGAAGTGCACAGTACGTATGCTGGAGGGATTCATAAGTCTGCAGTCATACAGAGTAACTGCAGTCTTATCGATTTGTACTGGACAACCCCTTTAAGGGTACCTAACTCCTACCCAATATCCGCAATTCACATACGCCGCAAGTCAGGTGTGGGTGTATGTAGCTGAGCTAGCTCCGATTGATTTTGTATAATGCTGCTGTCAATCATTGACATCGGCATTTAAGAGGTTAAGTTGATGATATGTGAGTGCTCCGTTGCCTATCTGCCACCCATGATGCCACAATTTAACTATATAATTGAATACTATAGTACTGCAGTATATAGTATAAGCGATCAAGTGCACACAGGTTCAAGTTGGCTAGGGGGATTAAGAAATAAGGTAAAAACAAGAATAAAAAGTAAAAAAAAAAAAATTATAAAAATAAACTTAAAAGGGAACTTGTCATGTCCTTATTAGCATGTGACCTGTCCACAGTGTGTTGTTAGTGATGCAATGTGCATCACTAACACTTTTTTAATTAAAAGTGGCGCTGTAGTCATGTGCAAAAAGCACTACATATAGTTAGATCGTACCTGCTTGTTTAGTCATAGGGGTATGCTTCATTTCATTCAAAGTAGAAAAGCAGTCTCAAGAGCAAAATATTGTGCTAATGAAGTTTCTTTTTATTATTCAATGTATATTTAAACTACACCACATGGACGAAAAAAGGACAAAAAAGTATACCGAGGTAACGTTTCGACCCACAATAGGGTCTTTATCAAACCTCACTGAGGAGTGTCCTTGATAAGGAAATATAGTGTAGACACAGCAAAAGACCCAGCCGGGACTGAATGGAGGATATGGTGTGGAGGATCAAGGACACTCCTCAGTGAGGTTTGATAAAGACCCTATTGTGGGTCGAGACGTTACCTCGGTATACTTTTTTGTCCTTCTTTCGTCCATGTGGTGTTGTTTAAATATACATTGAATAATAAAAAGAAGCACATATTTTGCTCTTGAGTGTGACTGCTTTTCTACTTTGTTAAAGTGGGCTTGTTTCCCATGTCAGTATGCACCTATCTAATTTATTCAGTGCGCGTCATTCTCCTCTCCCTATTCTTCATTTCATTCAGTCACGGTTGTCGCCACCAATGCAACTTGAATGATGTTTCTAGGGTTGCACCGACGTCACTCAAATCTGCATTCAAAAATCCTGAGCTTGCGCAGTGTATCGTGGAGCCGCGCATGCGCAGTGTCGATCAGGGAGCCGTGCATGAGCCGTCATTAGCCGCTCCCTGTGTGTGTGCACTGACTGTGTGTAATACTCAGCTTCGCTGACTGTGTGCGGCCAAAGCCGCGTGTCACGGCGCAAGCACAGGGAGCCGCTTGTCACATGGCATGCACAGCTCCCCAATAGACACTGCGCAAGCAGGGCTTCACAATACACTGTGCAAGAGCAGGATTTTTCAAAGCAGATTTGAGTGACGTTGGCAAAGCTCCGGGAACATCATTCAAATTGCGTGGCCGGCGACACCCGTGACTGAATGAAATGAAGCACATGACAAAATCAGCAGGTACAATATCACTATATAAAGTTCTTTTATGCACGTGGTTAGACTGACGTTTTTAATGAAAAAACATGTTAGTGATACACATTACATCAATAATAACACACTGGGGACAGTTTAAATGCTAAAAAGGACATGACAGGTTTCCTTTAAATCACCTTTTATTTCTATATTTTTAAACAGAAAAAGACATTTGATATTGCCATATTTGTAAAAGTCTGATCTATCAAGATATAAAATTGTTTTAACCATATGTTAAAAGTCAAAAAGAAAAAAGTTAAAAAGCAAAATAGGCTTTTTTTCGGTTGTTGCACTGACCACAAAAAATACAATAAAAAGGTGATTAAAACAGACAGAGGCTCATCACCAAAACGTGCGTTGGGGCCAGCACTAGTCCAGCAGGAGAGGACCTCTGATGGGTTTGTGTGTAACATACTTACCTCATTACTTATTTGTATATTTACTTATTAAATTTTTACTCCACTACCTTCATGCAACTTCTGTGACACCATATACATATACAGTATGTGATGTCCCCTCTCGCTGTTTATGTGACTTTTTTCAACTGCTCTGTCCATTTCCTTATTTTTTACTGTTTTATGCAATAAAGTCTTTGATATATATTTCATACTTATGGGCTTATGACCATTTATTCCCTTGTTTGCTACCCTTTTTGGAGAGTAACTATCACCAGTCTGGGGGCTGATCTTTTTCTTTAAAAAAAGAGTGGATAATCCTTGGACTGGTGAATTTTCTGAATATTGCCCACTAACAAAAGAGGTCCAAGTGTCCAAGTGTCACTATTGTCCCCCTAAAGGATTCAACTGATCAGAAAAATTCAGGTCCGAACTTAAGGATTCTGGGTTCCTGACTGTCTCTTAATTATGAAGGGGGTTAAATACCTGATACATTTTTTTTTAAAAAAAAAGGGAATAACTATTTTTCTATTCACACATCAACATATTCTGCTGACATAAACATTGCTCTACTTACAGCAGTAACACATCTCATACCCCTACATGTGTCATAACAAGCTAGGTGCCAATCCTCAACTCTTAGAAACGGAAGGCAACCGGCCAATTCTCTGTTATTAAATCTTACAACTAACTAGAGCCAAACCGCTGAACACCGAGTCCAGGTAATTCATCTAATAAAATGTTCAGTGTAGTAAAATAAATTGACTCGCAGCACCCGAGTAATTAATAATAATAATGTCTCGTACTGTAGAATATCAATACTTCCCCGCAGAATTGGCTGACAAGCTGGAGGACTTACACAGGAGGTACACATATTCCTTCTGTGCTGATATTGCACAAATAACAACACAGAGGTGGCTCATAAAGCTTCGTCGCCATTATGTTATGGCTATGCGTTGACTGATGCCATCTTTGGAAGCGGCGTTACTAATTACTACGACAGCACATAATACATATAAGAGTCCCTTCACTAATGATCGTTGGCCCACTGGTATTTGCTTATTTTAATACAGTAGTGCCATCTAGCAGGGGGCATCACAAACAATGACTGGTTAGCCATACATCACTGTCACTCTCACACTTGGAATTACCATTTGGACATTAAAAGTAAGAATTTTAAGATCACTTTTCGATTCAAGTTGAAACGACTAAGTTACATTGATTCAACGGTTTTACGGTATAAGATTCTAGGCATGTCTAGGCTTTGAGCAATTGTGTGGTTGGAGTGGCTGATAAGATCCATTTTCATGATGTGGACTTATATTATTTTTTGTAAAGGGAGAAGAGTGGTAAGTAAATGTGCTGCAAGTGGCATATTAAAATATTTGTATGCAAAAGTCAATCTTAAAAGTTTTATGTGAAACATTAGGGCCCATTTATGGTGCTGATATCTCAGGGGCAGTGTCAGACTGGAGTGCCAGGTGCCCACCAGAATCATGATGTTGGGGGCCCACTTTTCAGCTACACGCAATATTGCCTTGTCCTCGTTTACAAATTTGACTATGCTTTTATATAATAAACTTAGCGATTTGTTAAAGCGGTTGCACGGGAGTTTTGTATTACTGGCATATCCTTAGGACAGGTCATCAATATCTGATTGGTGGAGGCGCAACACTTCACATCTCTGACAATCAGCTGTTCTCGATGCCGATGGTGGTCAGATGTGCTGAGCAGGGTAGCTGCCCAACTCCATCAACTGCATAGTGGCCGCGGCCAGGTACTGCACTTACAACCACTGTGAAGTACCCGGCTGTGGCCTCTAGTCCGTTGACAGAGTTGTGTTGTACAATTTGAAAACTCAACACATCCGGCAGCAGCTGCCACTAGGACAAGCTGGTAGGTGAGGGTGTCGGGTGTGACACCCCCTACTGATCAGATATTGATGACATATCCTAAGGATAGGCCAGCAATATATACAGTCACAGACTACCACTTTAAATGAGGAGATGCTGCCTTTGTCAATAACTATTTCATTAAGTGTGCATGTAGGGTGGTGGGAGCCCCAGGGGGTTCGCCTGTTCTTCTGTGGGCCAGTCAGAGGGGTGTAGCCAAAGGGTTGCTGGAAGTGCATGTAAGACATGTCATGTGTGCCAATGGGATACCAACAAGACCCAACAAGACATTTTGTCTTAAATCTCTGCCATAAATAAAGTTTATATTCAACCATGCATAATGTCACATACAATCTGAAGTTAACAATTCTTGAAGAACACCTGTAAAAGAGATATTCCAGGACTTTAATACTGATGACCGATCCAAGTAAATGAAGGCGCCATTCACAGCCCCCCGACAACGTATGAAGTTGTTACCCTTCATGTAGCTGATTATTGGTGGTATGATCGGTCAAACCCACTGATACCGATGACTTATCCTGAGGATAGGTCACCAATAATAAAGTCCTGGAAAACCACTTTAGTCAATCAGTAGGCTTTTGGATTGAGAGAACATGTGAACGTTATCCTCTTTATTCAATGGTCAAATCTATTTTCTCCCATAAAATGCCCCACAATGTTATATGCGATCACTAACTCCTGCAAAGCAAACTGTCTTCATAATAAATTTATATTAAGAGAGTTGCTAGAAATGCCTGGCGTCACATGGAGTTCCAGCATAAGAACTTCTATACAATTCTTGACTACAGTTATTTCATGCTATAAATATAAAAACAGGCTTGTTATTACGTTCTAGTACACACTGTGCTACATAGTAACTCCACAGTCTTGTCTGTACACCTCATTTACATAATTTACAGTATAGTATGTGAGGAAAGCAACAAAGTATAAAACAAATCGATAATAACATCAAGTCAGGAAATTCTAAGTAGCATAAAAGTGCTGTGTTGTCCAGGATTTACACACTGACTGACACTTTTTAGATGTCAGCTTATATTAAAACATTAAATCATTTTCTACTAGCCAAGATATATATCCAGCACACACCCTAGTATCACATTTGCAATTCCAAATGAAGCATAATTTGCAAAATATAATCTAATTATCCAGCACAATTTTCCCTTTCACTACAGCCAAACGTCTAAACATGGGGTAATCACAGTCAATGTATCAGACAGATAAAGTAGGGGTGTTCAAGCACATGCCACCATAAAAAAGTGTTTAAGAAAAACTATTTTTTGGCACTGCAACTTATCCCGATATAAGTTGCATCTCAGGAAGTATAATAGGGTTTGAACCCGTAGAAGCGCCTTGACAGCGCAAAACGTCCGTCGTCCTTCACAGTCTGCCGCTCACTCCTTTCCTACCGTGTTGTTTGCTACATTGATGAAATAAAGGATTTCACTACAGAGCCTGCTGAGTGACGCTTTTCACTATTTTCTTGGATGACAATGAGGTACAATAAGGACTAGTTTGGCCTCTTCTATATTATAATTCAGGCCTCCTTTACATTGTATAAAGAGCAATAAAACAGTAACAACCACCTGCGCCCCCCAAAATGACCCTCATATACCGCTACTAGATTTCTCATAGAATTTTTGGAACTAAATGCATCTACTATCCTAATGAAAATACCACCCAGACTAGGCGTTAAATTGTTGCACCCTGCAAAATGTACGTATATTTCGAAATAACCCGACATGCAGCATTTATAGGTGTCGTCTGATCACGTCCTTTTAAAATAGATTTTATCAAGAAATAGTTCAATTGATCATTTATAGACATTTTTTTATATAAAAAAAGTATTTTCTTCAGATGTTTCAAATGGAATATATACAACTTTATGGGAGAATTTGATACACTGTATTCCACAAAGTCATAGCAGGAAAATACAATGCATTCTTTTAGCTTCATACAGTATATTATCCAAGTGTTCCAAACTGGATGCAGTTTCCACAGTAATATTATTGTAACTGAGAAACTTAAAATCACAGAAATTGTATTTATATTGATTGTTATATCATATTTAATGGTTATTGATTTATACTTTTAGTAGAAGAACAAACTTGTATGTTTTTCAGTACTAATACAGAATGTACTCCCTAGCAACAAATATAACAGATTACTCACCTTCCTAAGAAGTGTCAGTGTTTGATGCAGGTTCTTCCTGGCAGAATGTATTATAAATAATCCAGTGACTTTTAGTGTCTCTGTTGCAAAGTGCAGTCCTGTTCTTCAGTATGGAGCTCCTTGGTTCTCCCTGGGGAAGGCAGTTGCAGGCAGAGTGTGTGGAGAGTGAGGGCAGAGCTTGTATCTGACTGATTGATTGCCAGGGCTGGGGTACCTGCCTCCCCTCACTCCTCCTCCCTCTCCCCCACCTCTGTCTGTCTCTCTTTCTTTCTGGAACTAACTATTGGACACCTGCTACTGGATGTAGGTATAATGTTCAACCACCCAGAGGAAATGGGGTGGCATAAGATATTGCACCCATATATATATATTTTTTTAATTTGCTTTAGAGGAGCAACACAACAGCTCTGTATGTATTAACCCCTTAGTGACGAGGAAAGAATGGGCCTTAACGACTGGCTAATTTTTTTTTCCCTCTCTGCTTTGCAGTGGCAAATTTATTTTTTTCACTGACATCACTGTATGAGGCTTTGTTCATTTTTGATTGAGTTGTTTTTTTCAAATTTTATATAGTTGTGAATCTATTTTGCATTGATTTATATTTTCTTTCCAGATTTTTTAAATTTATATATTTATATGTTTTCACACTATTTACACACAGTACAGACCAAAAGTTTGGACACACCTTGTCATTTAAAG